>OZ021690.1:4718997-5010646 GCA_963978525.1 Ornithomya fringillina
TTTAATTTAAAACGAAGCTAGAGTAAGCTAGAGTAGCAGGAATCACAGACGCGTTTGGCAATTACTTTAAAGTGTCACTTCTTTCTTTTCTTTTCCTTTCCTTGCCTTTCGTTTCCTTTCTTACATACATTTTATCGTTGGCTATGTCTGTGTCCATGAGCATGTCTTATTATGGAACAACAAATTACAGAGGGTTATATATGCAGACGCACCCATTAATCTCTACCTAAACGAAACAAATTGCTGCCACTAAACATGAATGCAACGTTTATTTGCTTATCTACAGGTACATACGATGTATAACTGCAACTGCAATATATTTTGTAAGACAATTCTTTTTCTTCTTCTTCTTCTTCCTCTTCTAAATGCTGTGTAATCGTTTACATATTCTTTATTTTATTTTTATTTTTTTATTCTTATCACTATCAATGGGGGGGGCATAGAACGATTAAGTTTATTTCACCTCCAGCAACATCTGAAAGGACTACAGAAAGAAATGAATTTGTTTCATGCAAGAGTGAGTGTTTTTCAATGAGTATTAGTCAATAAATATAAAACATGTTACGTTTCACTTATGTATGTATCATGTACATGTAAATTGTACATCAATACCTGCCTAAGTCCATTGCAGTTATACTCACTTAACCTAGAAGCTAAACTTCTTCAATAAGCTGTTTGTACTACAATTGCTAAAATGTTATACACAAGTGGAAATTGTTAATAAATAAAAAAACATCTATGGATACATATCGCTAAGTATCTACAATACGTTACATGTCTTGTTGGCAACAGCCATACGAGGTCTTATAAAAATAAAACCATAAAGTAGAGTTTGACGATTTGCGTGTTTTATGTTATATTTAAAAGTAACGTAAGCAATAGCCAAATCGCTTAGTCTTCAACGCTAATAAAAAATGGACTACTTTTGGGAGGGTTTCTAAAACTCTTCTCTAAATTACTAAAATATTAAAAGGAAACAGTGGGCGTGACAGATACATTATTACATTTACTAATAGTATGAGTATTAGCTATGACCTTAAAAGGTGAGTCTTACGATTTATAATATTTTTTTAGGAAATTGTAGGCGTATTTGTTATGTGATCCATTTTTTGGCACATTCATGGACGAGGATATTATAAGAGTGTTTATCAAATTTCAACATTATAACTTAATTTTGTGCCAAATAAACAGACTTTTGTCGATTGTGGGCGTGGCTTTTGATCGATTTTATCAAATATAAATAGCGATCTGAAAGGGTCTGTATGAAATAACTCAATATCTCAAAATTTACGATCATGAAATTTGATACTGTTCTAGAGAAGGGTTTTGGTGTTTTACTATAGCCCCCCTCTTGTGTGAATGGTATGTTTGGCTTTGGCCACATTTCAAATACCCTTCACATATAATACATAAAGAAAATGTGGGTGTGTGGGCTGATTACGCCCTTTAATATAGTGTATGTTTTACATATGTGTCAACTATAGAGAAAAGATTTTCTGTAAATTGTGATGGTGTCTGTTATCCGACTTTGCCCACTTTTTAAAACATCCCTAGAAAAGCTCTATATAAATATGTGAACTGATTTTCAAATTTGCAGCACCATTAGTGCATCTTTTAGATGATATTATTATTTTTTTATGACCTGTATTTACGTACAAGGGCTACATAGAAATGTTTGTAAAAAAATATCAGCAACTGACGGAAGCACAGACGGATGTAGCTGGATGATCTCAGATTTTGATGCTGATGTAATAAATAGAGTAAGGTTTTGTAAATAAACATAAAGGTTTTACCCTAACATTATCTGAACGTATGTAATAGCAATTTAAGCAAATCTTTATGAAGCACAACTATGTGATTTATTTGATGTGATTAATAAAAATTTCTCAGTTTTGATTATTCATTTTGACTTGGGAAGAAAGAATCGCAAAAACGAAAATATACTACAAGTATTTACAACTAATTATAGTTCACTAATACTGTGAGTGCCCTACCTATTGGCAATGCGTTCATATTCATTCAAAAGTAGCAATTTAGACAATTGAAAATCAAAAATGAACTAAACCACCAGAACGAACAACAGTTACTAGAATGCTTTTTACAATCATGCGGCCAGCTGTGCACTCAGTAAAAAATAATTAAAATTGAAAATCAATAGAAATGAAGAAATGTAAAGAGAACTGCATTTGCTTTAATGGATACCCTCCACCTTGTCAACTGCGTATGGCCGCACCGATTAATGTCACCGCAGCCATATTATGATTTTGATCAATTTTGGTGCTTATTGATATGATGTCAATTCAACAGAGATCAAACTCTACAAATAAATATTTAATTGATTTTTTTTATGTAAATTTTTTCTATTCTTCCCTTCCCTTTGGAATAAAAACTATAATGTAATGAAGTTTCCAGTTTTACAATGGACAAGTAATGGAGCGATAAACTTTTGATAATGATAGAATTATGGAATCTCTTCTTCTGCAAGGTGGAGAGCATTCCAAGTTGTACAATTAATTCATGATTAAAATCATGTAAAAGGAAAAAAACTCTTCTTTTTAAACCAATAACCAAAGAAAAAGGAAAATCAAACACACATAAAATTTTAAATTTTCAAACAAAAGTTGTAAAAAAGTTTTCAAGGAATAAAAAAAGGGCAACTTATAACATCCTCTGGACCAACACTATTATTATTATTATTATTATTATTATCATTTTTTTAAAGTTTTTATTTCAACATTTTTCTGCTTAATTCAATTTGGAAAAGACTTTTCATTATGTTGACTTTTTCAATTTTTCAATTTTCAATTTGAATAATTTTGACCAAAAAACTTCCCAACTACTTACTGCTGGCATAAGCTGATCTGTACTTCGGACGCGAGTCACCTTATTTTTCGATATCAGCTTCTTTACACACGACTCCACCTCCACATTCCACTTCATAAATGTCACGTACGCAATATAAACGGAGAATAATATGAGTGCCTCCCACCAATAGATGAGATTGTCACGGAAAAAGTATATCAACACCATTAGACTGATGCTGTAGAAGGTGCAGTCACGGAATAGTGGCCACCAGGTTAGCGACAAAACAGTTTTCGAGAACAAAGCACACATACCAATCACGAACAGTATATTGAAGACGGCTGAACCAACAATCGTACCAATGCCAACATCGTCGAACGATACAAACACACCAATAACGCTGGTGAACAATTCTGGTGCACTGCCGCCGGCTGCCATGAATGTGGCACCGGCAACATCATCGGTAATACCAAGTTTTTCGATAATCACGTCAAGTGAAGGCACAAAAAATTCATCGCACACAATCGCCAAGGCTACGAACATATACATGACACCGAGTATGTGACATATGACGGCACCTTGTTCCAATTGCTCTTTAGTAAATAGATCTGTGGGAAAGAGTGGTGTTTTTATAATGGTCGCATTATCGGTGCTAGTATCTGTGGAATAGATGAAAAACAACAACAACAATATTAAGTAAATTTGCTTCAATTTTGGTTTATGTAAGTATCTAGAGAGAATGTATTGATATTGTAAAGAGCTTTTCAATTGAAACATAACAATTTTATACTCCAATATGAACGCACACTCGAGTGCTTTTCATAATCGGTCAATGTCACAACGACAGGCAAGATTAGCATTTTTATTATGATAAAGTTAACAAACGAGCTTGGAAATCGTTAAAAAATTACTACCGTAATTACGAGTCGGTGGTCACAAATTTAGGAGTACTTCCTCCAATTTTCAATTGTAATAATTGTCCCATCCACCAGACAGGCTGTGCATACTATAGTGGATAAATTGGAGTCAAAATATTCACTATTGAATGTTGCACCGATAATACCGATAATATGCAGCCGTAGGTGATTGCATTACAATTACAAAAGTGACCGTACGGTGTGGATTTCATGCCGAAAATGTGATTGGACCAAATTTTCCTCGCGATGGTTATATATACAACATTGAATTCCATAGTTAAATGTAACATGTGTCCCATTCAATTACTGTATGTGACAATTATTCTGTGTTTTATTTAAATACAAAATTGTTATGTTGTTATTGAAAAAAATGAAACTGTACAATGATCTATACAAACCAAATGAGAATTTTATGGCTTAATATACAATTTGGTTTAATTACGCAATGCCGTAGACGTGGCAGGTACGTAATTACACCCTTTAAGTGTTTATATTACTTATAAAGCTTACGTCAGTGCCAAAAAAGATTTTTTACAAATTTTGCCCAAGACCCTGTACTGCTTCTTTCTTTGGGCCAATGGGAAAGATAAGGATAAATAAGTATACCATATTTATTTTGATGGTTTTTAGGAAGATTCAGGTTGATGGTAGGCGTGGCTTTCAATCAATTCAAAGCAACTGCGTGCAGAAACAAAAGTTCAAACAAATGACGGATACACAGACAGTCATGTCTGCAAAGTTTCCTTCTGAGTGTTGCAAACACTTTGACATACTCATTTAGCTTCGACCTCTACGTAGTGGATAAAATGAAACAAAGGAATGTCGAGCTTTTAAATGAATTCCTACGTTGTTGACTAATGTGTGGGTCTACAATTTTAATCACTTTATAAACAAACAACAAATGTGTGAATCATTTAATATGTAGATGAAGCTATGGTTTGTTAAAATTTTTAGTAAATATTTGTACAAGTTATAGCATAAGTGAGATAATTATACATATTTATATATTTTGCTTGTATTTAAAACGATTCACGACAATGTACACAAATGAGAGATGCAACTGTATGTAATTCAATACAAATATTCATTATCACTTATGTTATAAAAATGAAAAGAAAAACATCACTGAATGTTTTCGTCTTATAATAGTTTATGTATTAAGTGTATCATTCTGTTTGCCATTAGGCGAAACGGGCTTCCGCATATAATCGCACAAATTGAGATATGAAGCCACGTTTTTAATCCATGACTTCGATTTTATTATTTAAAACAAGTCAAATTGCGTTATAGCCACGCCCACAATTAACAAAAATATCACAATTGATTATAAAACTTGAACCACAAAGTTGAGCTCTTCATTTTCCACCAGACAGACTTTTACGTTACATAAAAACTATTAAAGGGCCTGCCACGCCCAAAGTTTGTACATAGATATAGATGGTACTTTCGATTTGATCAAAACACAAAATTTGATTTGATTTAGTTCACTTGTTCTGTTTTTAGTTTCATAACTATTGTAGGTATAGCTGAGAGCTGCAAACCATAACGAGGGAAGTTGATTGCATTTATATTTGTGTACATTGTGTAACAATTTTTTTTCTTTCTATTTTTTCTTCAAGTTAATAAATCCCTTGTGAATTTTCCAGATTCATTTAATTTGATTTCAATCATAATGTCAGCTGTTTAAATCAACTATACCCTTGGCATTACAATATTTGCCAATGGGAGGAGTGCAAGCGTCGACTTTAAAGCGATTTTTTTTTTGCACAATACACTCATTAATCAAATAGTTTCAATGGGAACTTTATTGTTTAGATGTTACAAGTAAATGGATAAAATCAATACAAATTATAATTAAAGTGTAAAAGTATGTGTTCATTACATATGATGACGTCATTCTATTACGAAATTATAAAAATCTGTAAAGACTTGCAATAAAATCGTATTAAAGTGAATAAACAAACAAACAAACAAAAAACAAGTGGGAGAACTAAATTTGGCTTAGGCCAAATCTTAAATACCCTCCACATTTACAATAGTGGGCGTGGCAGATATATGATTACGACCTCTAATAATGTATGTATTACGTACAAGTTTGCAAGTCAAGTTTAATGCGGAATATGGTGTTTTGTAAATTGTGGGCGTGGCTCTTGACCGATTTTACTCATTTTAAATAGCGATATGCATGCAGAAACTAAAAGTTTCTGTACATTTTAGCACAATATCTCAAAATTTACAGCCGTCAGAATCCCAACAACAGACAGACCCACGGACACACGGGTATACATGTCTAGATCGACTCAGTTTTCGGTGCTTATCAATAATATATATATACTCCGGAATGACAAACTTAGTATACCCCCCCCCCCATCTTATGTGGAGGGTATAAAGAAAAAACACATGCTTGTGACATTAGTTTAATGAAATCGTTGAGTCATGCACGCAAAACACAACAGTTTTGAATTATGATTTGTTGTAGTGTAGCGGAGGAGATCAGTTGTTAAATAAGCGTTAAACGTTAAGCTGGGTATAACGCGAGTACACGCAAATTGAAAGGAAATAACGGCAGAGAAAAGTAATTAATGATTGTTTTCCCTTCTATTTGTTGTTTTTGATCTACCAAAATGAGTGCTGCTACTGTTCCTTTAATGGGTGCTTTTCCTCATGAAGAATCACAAAATAAAATTTACGTGTCATCGGCCCAAGTGCGATTGCAATTACATCAAAATCGGTCGCACAGAAAAAAATTCACAACCGAGGATTATGAATGGCATACGTATGTGTTGACACCATCCAGCACACCGACACACTCAATGCCATTATCGGTGGAGAAAGAAAATTCATTACAACAACATCAAAAACTTGCACAACCGCTTAATAAAAAAACTGATGATTTGAAAAGTAATTTGGATAAATTCATGTTATGTGAACGCTATCACAGCGAGTATCAACAGCAAATGCAAAAACAACAACAATCCCAACAACAAGGTAAACAGGAAAAAAATCATCCGAAAATTCAACAAGAAAAATCAAAGTCACAATCAACTGAAAAAGAGAAACAGAAAAAAGGCAGTCGTTTCTTCTTCCACTAAATAGATATATTTTATATACATATATACACAAAGACATACATATTACAACCAAGTGTAAAATGACAAAGTGTCACCTATCCTCTCACAACCATGATGTGGTGGGTAATAATAATAATAATAATAATAATAAAATGATGTAATTGTATTTAAAGAAAACCAACGCACATGTTTGTTCAATATTCCGCTTACAGGGGTGTGTGTATACTATGTATGTACTTGGAAACATTCACAACTCTGCCACCGAATCTATTGAGAAACAAGTAAAAATGTAAATCTGGCTTAGCTCGAATCTTAAATATCCTCTACATGTTCTTACAAATGGTGGGTGTGGCAGTTTCAAGATTTCGTCCTCATATCAATTAAGAAGTTAGTGGAGTTAACGTCAAATGGGGTTTTTTATAAATTGTATGCGTTTAAGTCATCTGATCACGCCCACTTTTGGCACATCGAGGAATGGGGTTAATAAAAATACGTTGGATGGTACATCGATAGATGCCTTAATACATATCTGTTCCAAATTTCAAGTTCATATCTTAAGTTTATGGCAGATGAATAGATTTTGGTTGAGTATGGGCGTGACTCTTGACTGATTTTGCCCAGTTTAATAATCGTTCTGCAGAAGTGTTATACAAATACCTCAAATTTTTCGACCCTAAGATTTCCAACAATAGACGGACACGCAGACGTACACGTCTAGATCGACTCGGTTTTTGATGCTAATCTAAAATATATATACTTTGTAGAGTCTCTAACGCCTACTTCGGAGTGTTGACAACCTTAGTGCATCGGTATAATAATAAAAATTGGTTCAAATAATGATTTAGACGGTAAACAAAAGTATTGAAAAGGATTTCTGATAAAGGTGACCCAATGATATGTTGAATTTTTTTAGAAAATCATTATTTACAATAATTTTTCAAGCGACAAATTATATAGGACAGAACTCTTTTTAGATTATTGTGCTAAAAAGACGAGTATTTAAGAGTTATGCGATTAAAAAAACCGCAGAATTCTTTATCCGTTGTAGTTGGTGTTTTTATTTTTTATTTTTTTGTAACTGACTCATAAACAAATTTTACGCTAGATTAAGTGCGGTTGTGTTGAAGGTTTGCTGTTTGAGAACATTGTTTTGCAAATTCTCTTATCGTTTACATTTTTTTATACCCTCCACACAAGAGGGGGGTATACTAAGTTTGTTATTCCCAGAAGGAGGCGTTAGAGACCCTACAAAGTATATATATTCTTGATCAATATCAGAAACTGAGTCCGTGTGTCTGTCTATTGTAGGCATTCTCACCGGCGTAAATTTTGTGATATTGAGCTAAAATGTACAAACATTTTTCATTTCTGCACGCAGATCGTTATTTAAAATGGGCAAAATCGTTGAAGAGCCACTCTCTTAATCGACAAAAGTCTGATACAAAAATCAACCTATAAACTTGACATTTGGTAAGCATATCTATAGTTATCCCATCCATAGATGTAACAAAAATGGGCGTGATCAGATGACATACACGCCCATAATTTACAAAAATGTACTCAGCATAAAACCTGACGCACAAGCTGAGATATAATACATTTTATAGGAGATAATCATATATTTGCCACGCCCACTGTTTGTTAATAGAGGTGGAGGGATTTTAAAATCTACTGCTCGTACTTATTATACATATATTACACATTTTACAAATCATTAATTAATACACGCCCACAAAACCTAATATATGAGGTTGATTTTCATTAACTGCTATGCCCAAAATCAAATAAAAAAATTATACAACTACACCAAGTAAACAAACTCAATTTGTATTGGGACAAATTTTAAATACCTTCAACATCTATATATTAAAAATGGGCGTGGCATATGTCTAATTACGCCAGCAATAGTTTATATATTATGTATCAGTTAACAGTTTGTATTCTAGGCTAAATTAAGTTTTTTTTTTTTGTAAATTTAAAGGGTTTATGTTAAGCGACCATGCCCACTCTTGGCATATCGAAGAAGGGATATAAAAATATCAGTAATCTATCACATGTCAACTTCAGGGCATGACATTTTATGAGTGAAAGATAATTTTTTGTGTCAATTGTGGGCGGGCCTCATATCACTTGGGTGTGGGCCTTAGTAATGAATTTTTGGTAACATTTTCTTTAACTGATATAATCACAAAAATCTTAATATTGGAATAAGCAGATTTATACTACTTTCAAAAGCAATGCTGTAGTTTGTAAAGAATTGTGTAATTGTGTATGTGTATGTGATTGTCAGGAACATGGGTCATGTTATTACAACAAAACAATACCGAGAAACGAGAGATGTTTCCTTCAAACGGATTAAAATACACGTACGTACAGTATATGCGTATGTGTGTTTTCTATGTTTCTATTGTATGTGTAAGTGAGTTTGTGCGTGAAAATATGTAACATTTTTAGGTTATATGCGTAATTTTTCCCGTTTGCTTGTTTTCGTATACAATTGTCATTCGTGTATAGAATGAAATGTACAATCAACACATCGACACACACACATATATATATATATATATATAATGTATATATATACAACCGCCCACATAACAATAACCACAATGGCTATAGAATGCATGCACACACAACACACAGTTATAATCGCACTCATAAATAATTAACCAGAACAAACTTACATACACACCGTTACCATTGATATGGCTTTGTTTGCTTGTGTGAATACATGTGCGCGTGTGTCTACATAATATTGACATGAGCCATCGAATAATGTCTCATACTCTCATGTGTATGTTTGTGCATACGTGCATAATTATTTAGATGAATTATATATTGGGCGCGTGTGTGTAAGAGCATGCCACTTCATTCTATCAATTATGGTAAATTTTTATTGTACATACAATAATATTGTAAACGTAAAGACGGACGGACAGATGTACGTACGTATGCACATAGCATACGTATGAATTTCAAATCATTATAGTGCGCTGGCGTATTAGTTATTCTCGCGCTTACGTATGCGTATCTTTATATATATAGTGCATAGTGTGCATAAGTACGCCTTCGATGAATATAGTAAAACGTTATATGGCGTGAATAAAAAACTCAAATAAATCGCTAAACTAAATCGCTACGACCATGCAATTAAACAAACACCCACATATATATGCATTTGTGTTTAAGAAAAAGAATGTTTATTTCTGTTACCATTTTATATTAGTCTTGACAATTTTTAGAAGGAGGACTATCCGTAGTAACAATTGACAAAGGATCTGATCGAACCATTTTTACGACCGCTTCTCCTATAACGCTTTTCCATGAAATGACTAGGACTCACGTTTACTGATCCAGCTCAACTAATTATTCGACAAAAATGTGTCACAGCCACAAAAATATACCAAAAATGAGCGTCTTAAAACGGATATTGTTACAGGGCATAATGAATTATTTGTCACGCCCACTATTTGTATATGTAAATGAAGGTTGAAGACACACGGACAGACATATAAGCTAAATCGACTTTTTCACTGTTGCTAATCAAGAATATATATACTTTTGGAGGGTGTGGCTACCCCGTTTTTTACTTACAACAACAAACGTCGGAACAAACACAATATGCCCACATTATAATGATGGACATAAAAAGCAAGTCCTTAAGTAGGCGCAATTTATTTTTATAAAAATGTGTTTGCAAGTGACAGCTTACAAAAAAAAAAAATGCTATTTCAATTATTTATATTTCAAGAGCAACCGCTGTGCACTGTGTGTAGTTATTAGTTTCGTTGTATTACAATATTTACAGACAGAGAGGGAGAGAGAGAGATAGAGAAGGAGCATTCATTTTAAGTATTTGAAATCCTTGAAATGCATTCTGTTTTTGATTTTATGCAACTGCAACTTCATTAATTTGAAAGTATATTAAGCACATTTTCCTCCAACAGGGATTTAACTACAGCAATAAAGACAAATTTTTTCTTGTCTTTAAAATTTCAATTAGAAATAAAAAATAAATTATTATAAAAATATAAAAATATAAAAAGTTAAGAACAATAGCAAATTTTGCCAAATATTATATAACGTCATACATCTCTATATAAAACATGGGCATGGTTAAGCTCTATACATATTACGTTTTAACTTATTAGTTGGTTTGTTTTTGTAAATCTTTGGGCATATATGTTATGCAACCACGCCCATTTTTTTATAATTTCAAATAGATATACGAAATATCAACATCATTGGTTTTTTTGCGGTACTAAAATCCGAATATGGGCGGGGCTTTCGTTCGATTTTGCACATTTTAAATAGCAACCTGCATGCAGAAATGTATGTGCAATTGTACGTGCTAATAACTTTGACAGACTCAGTTTTTTATGGTGGTCAAGATCAAGAATATTTATACTTTGTAGGGTCTGTAACGCCTCCTTCTGGTTGTTGCAAACAGAATGACAAACTTAGTATATACCCCATCTTATGTGGAGGCTATGAAAATGCTATGTTAGCACAAGCGGACTATGACTAACTACCTTATTGAATGGTATACAAATCAGGAAAACTTTAAACAATCGAAGTAAGTTTTCTTATAATATTATTATAAATTAATGACGAACAAAATTTGTGTTCTTTAACTTTGTAATTAAAGTCATTAAACTCATGTGTTAAGTAATAAGAAGTAAAAATTTTCGTAATAAATCTATTTATCACAAAACATTTAACCTCTATATACAACCGGAAATACGGTTTTTCTGGCCAGTTAGGGGATTAACTATAGAAACTAACAAAAACATTCTTTTCTTTGAAAAAAAAAAAAAAAGAAGAAAAAAAGAAACTTGTAATAAATCTGAAACTTCATGTTGACATTTTGTGATAAACAAATTTTAATTCCACCAACCTTAACCACGTTAAAAGTTATTTAAGGAATGCTTTCTTCTTTAGCTAGCATATGATACAAGTTTCAGGCTTTTGTGGTTAACATATATGCCGTACTTTGGCGGGGGATTGGGCTTAAAATAAAACAAGTAAAATGGAGCTAAAGTAGGCGTGCAACAAATCTGGGATACCCATCACCATAAACCTCTTCCAAAACGTAAAGCAAATATTATCTAAAAAATTCTTTAAAAGCAAGTATTTTAACCGATCACGCCCATTTTCACAAGTTTGTTACGGACATTAATCTAGTAATGTCCGGCCGTACGTCTGCCTGTTATTGATAACCTCACAGTATTTTGGGCAGACTTTTCTGGTTTCTCTGCCTAGAGTGAGAGAGTATTTAAAATTTGGTCCAAGCATAAAATTTAGGTAGGCTAAAATGGAACTTAAGCAAAATTTCCTTATATTGGTATTTTGGTTATGTACCTTGTAAGACAAGTGAATCCTCTTTTTTTTTTTAAACTTTTTTTAATTATTTGTTACAACAAGACATTTAAGTTATTGCTGACATGTTTTCATTTTCGAAAAATCCATTTATTTTCGACCTGGAACCAATATGGATTATAACTCAAACAATATTGCATTTCTACCACTTCAAACACAATGACTAATGATACAATACATTCTCCAAAGTGCACACCAGTATCAGTTATTCTCAGTTTCCATTAAATATACAGCACAGCACGTCTGTGTGAAAACTAATGATATTGTTTTTATTTTTTCTTTCTGGAGTTTAACTGTAATGCATGTTCGGTGTGGGGAACTTTGCACAAAACTATGTCAATGATACACTGTTTTTTTGCCACGTGTAAGTGCAAAGAAAGATTACGCATAATCTCTGCTTTTTGTCTATTTATGGTTGACTTAGTTATAAACCTTAATTCAGAAACTTTGACCTTTAGCAATCACAAATAATACAATACATACACCGTTACAAGAAGCAGCAGTTCTATGGAACAGCCAGTAAAATTATTTCGAGAAAACAAAACATTGAAGGGATAAAGGAAAGTGCTTTCAGCTTAATATATGAAATTGAATTTACTCGCTTGTCGTGACGTCCTTGTGATTTTCTTTCTGTATTATTTGTTTTACTGCCAACGCATGAGATCATAATTGTAACTTTGCTTTTTTTTTTTTTGTTTTGTTTCTTCTGCGCGATTTTTTCAACCCGCTACGTTTAGTTTGTCAAAAGTAAAGCATAACAAATGAAATACGAGCAAAATGATTTTGTGATCCACCTACCATAAAACCCATAAAATCTACGTGGTTGTTCTATATTTGATACTTGGTAGTTATCATGAAATAAAATCACCTAAAACGACGTGCTTTAGTGTCAGGATTCGATTAAATCTATAAATTTGACAATTCAAAACGTTGCAAATTGAAAATCGTATAAAACCTTTTATTAGAAAAATTAATGAAAATTTTTTACAAAAATTCGGATTTTATTGGAATCCAAGAAACACATTTACAGTTTTTTAGTAAATAAAGCAAAAGTGTGATTAATTAATACTTATACTACATGTTTTACAAGTAGTCCTGTCTATAATTTTAGCCTTAGCCATCACCACCCTCTCGGGGTCCAAAAACCCTATACCTAACATTGCAGATGGCTGCGCATTCACATAGAATGTGCGCCGTTTCTAATGTCTCTTAACAGAATCTACATAAATCGGTAAATTTTTTAGGTAATACCTGAGAAAATTGTGTCTCGTGTAGAATGTTATGACAGCTTCTTTGAAATTCCAATTGCTTAAACGTTACGCTGGAAAATTTGATGAATCTTTGTACTTGCCTCTAGTCCGTAGAATTGTTCCATTTGTTTCTGAATCAATTTTTGGTTTTTTTTCTTTATTATTATACAGACATTACTAGATCAACTCAGTATTCGATACTGATTCAGTATATATATACTTTCTTGCGCCTTCGAAGTCAATAGCTCAATATCTCAAAACTTACGGCCGTGAGAATGCCAACAACAGACAGACATATGGACTCACGGACATACGGACATACAAGTCTAGATAGGCTCAGTTTATGATGCTGATCAAGAATATTTATACAAGGAGGGTCTCTGACCCCTCCTTCGTAGTGTTGCAAACGGAATGACAAATTTAGTGTCAGTTATGTTCTGGGGAGATCTGTTTACCGCAGAGAAGTCGCACACAAAAATGGAAAAATATTTATATACATATTATTATAATTTGTTCACTTACCATTATTATTTATGTCATAATCGTTTGCTAATTGTTCCTCATCTACATTTAATTCGTTATTGTTTTCGGCCAATTTCTCTTCATCGGATATTTGCTCATCGAATTGTGATGAAGGATAAAATAGTTCAGAATCGTCATCCACCTGATAAGAGGGCGGCGTCAACAGTATACCATCACTATCGATGTGTACATTATCAGCACCGGCAGCATAGGCAATTTGGGAGTGTTGCTGTTGTTGTTCTTGTTGTTGCTGTTGCTGTTGCAATTGATTTCTTTGGGCTGACTTCGGTTTAGCTGCCGAAGCCAAACGTTGATGGCATCCTGGAAGTATTAATATTGTGGTCAACAGCAAAAACATGTAAATTGAAGAACACTGCCGAACAGATGATGTTGCGGTGGAGGTGGCAGTGGTCACCGTCTGATTACGATCATCACCGTAATTATGGTTACAGTTGTTATTATTGTTGTTGTTCTTGTTTTTACTAATGGACGTTGCATGTAAATTTAAATTGTTATTCGAATGCATTTGGTTTTTAACGACAGTTTTACATTTTGTTGTTGTTATTGCATTTAAATTGCTGCTGCTGCTGCTGCTGCTGCTGCTACTGTCGATAACTGACGACGATGAAAATGCGTTTAGCGTTGTAATTGTTGACAATAGAAATTGTTTATTATTGTATACACAGGTGTATAATAATTTTAATAAAGATATTAATAATTTTTTAACAACATTTTGCCACATTTGAAAAGCCGGCCAACATATATAATTGCAACGTAACCGTCCCCGACTACGGCGAGTATTGAAATTGAAATTTTCTCTCTCCGTCAGCTGATGCGATCTAAATAATACTAAGGCATCAGAATTCATTTTGAGATGGCCATCGTTGGCATATTGTTTGTTGTGATGTTGAAGTAGTTTTTTATTATTATTATTATTATTCTTAAACATTGGTATCAGAGGAAATCTTTCGCGACTGGAAAGTTTGTTTAACCAAGTTTGAAAATGTGAACCATCCATAGTGGTAGAGGGTGTATAGATTGTGTGAGCATCTGGTTTAGGCAAGATTAATGGTATTGCTGACTTGAGATGGTAGTGCGGCTTATGCAAGATATTAGTATCATATTCTATCTTACAGACTGTTGCCGGTGCCGCTTTATTTGCAAGATTATATGTTATCCCTTCGCTTTTATAACTTGTAGAGGACTCGATGTTTTTGTATTCATGTTGCTGGTTGTTCTGTTGATTGATATTGTAAATGTTGCTTATATGTAGTCGATGTAAACATGTTGCTGGCTGTTGCAACATTGGACCCCAAAATTAAAGCAGAAATTTAATAAATCAATTTCCGTCGGGATGCACAATTCATAGAGAAGGATATGGCGTGTGATGCGGGGAAATTTTCGAAATTTTCTTTTTCGTCGTTGTCGTTGCAAATATTTTTTAATTTATTTTTATTTTTTATTTTTTATTTTTTTTTGTTTTTTGTTTTTTTGTTTATTGACTAATCTTTCTAACTGTTATCATTAATATTTTGAGTATAATTTTTTTCTTAACGTCTAACAAGTTTTATTTTATTATTTTTGATTTTAATTAAATTTAATTAATACTTTTGAGTTAAATAACAGTTTTTGTTTCTTATTTTTTAATTTATAGTGGTAATGCAGAACTTTTAAATATCAAGTATATATGACACGGTGAGTTTATTAAAAGTCATAAAGTTAGGCAAACTATTTTATAGATTATATGTCATATATATGTATAGCTATATATCGCTATATATATATATATATATATATATATATGTATATATATATGTATGTATGTGTATGTGAATGTTTAGAAGTTTTTTGAATTTTATTTGTTCGGTTTTCATTCCATATTAAAATGAATTCAAGGAAAATTCATTTGACTCGCTTGTTTTTTTTTTTTTTTTAATATTTTAACAGTTTCCCATGATGTTGTAACAATGTAATTCATTTCATTCACTGTAACATACATAATTGAGGACAATTTGGCTAAAGACAAACTTAACTTAACACTCCACACTCATTCAGTTGCAGCTAACAATTGAATGGTTATCGTAAACATTTATGCTTTATTATTATTTTTTAACGAATACAGGAAAAAACACTTATCACGTAACTGTAGTTTATAGAGTTTTAATTTTTTTTTTTGCTATTTAATCAATAGTTTAATTGTTTGTTAGTTTAATGGGTGTCCCATGTGTGGACATAATTCTGTACATTATCATCAGTCAGCAACTATAACATCCAACAAAATAATAATTTAACATCCTTTTTGCTGCCAACATTTCAGTGTTGGCAAGCGTTTTATTTTTATTACAGATCCTTTGCAAACGCGTAACTCTTACGTTATGTGAATGTCTACGAATGTCAGAGTCTGGGTTTAGTTACTTTAAAATGAAATTTGTTTGAATGCACAAGCGCAGTAAACGGTTACTATATTCTAAACTTCCAGTTGTTTGAGGAGACATTAATTGGAGAATTATTCCAAGGAATACTATTCTCTCACGCTCTCTCTTTCTCTTTTATTCATGATTTTGCTTAAATTGTTCTCTTGAACAAAGTCATTCATTGTTACATGTTTTGGTTGCCTGAGATATTTTAGAAACCAAAAAAAAAAAAAAAAAATTTTTTTTTTTATAATGTCAAAAATCAAATTTTTAACCAGGCTCAGCTGGGTAAGAGAACTTATCCGGGTTTTACCAATTTGCAGCAAGTGAACGATTTTCATTATATTTCCGATTTATGACTGGCAGGTTTTTTAGTGCTCTATAAAATGAGGACATAAGCTACAATACAGCTTCAAAATCAATTAATTAAAATTGTATTATACCCTCCACATAAAATGGGTGGTATACCAAGTTTGTCATTTCGTTTGTAACACCCACAAATAGGCGTCAGAGATCCTACATTCTAGATGAGCCTCAAGAACTGAATCAATCTAGATATGTATGTCTGTGCGTCCGGTCGTAAGTACATCGATGTGACAAAAATGGAAAAATTTATATATCTGCCACAAAAATCCAATTATTCTATTCATAGATATGCTAAAAAAAAATAGGCGTATTCGGTTAAAAAAAAACGCCCACAATATTACCATCCTCAGCTTTCATTTTGCAAACTGTTGCGTAATAATTATTAAAGGACATACTCATATGCCTGCCACGCCTACTTTTTATATATATTTGTGGAGAGTATTTAAGATTTGATTTAAGCCAAATTTAATTTTCTTGCATGCTTTGAAAAAATAACCAATTTGTCAGCCATAAAAAAAAGCGTCCACTTAGCTTCACAAATTATACAATAATTAGTTTAGTTGGATCAGTAAACACGAGTACTTCGATGTATTGAATGGGATTCTAGAATGGTGCGATCGGGTCTAAATTAGGCACAGCCAATTGTTAAGCCAATTTGCAACAAATTTTGTTTAAAAATGTAAAGAATTGAGAATTTGCGTCAAACAAAGACTTCCTTTATAATAGTTTGTAATATAGGGAAAGGTTTTAAAAATTGTCCAATCTGGTATATTTTCAGTAGTGGTTCTCTGTGGGTCAAAACATTTTCTTGTACCAAATTTCTTGCACAGAAATCTACATGGACAGACAGATGAAAATGATTAAATCCATGTAGATTTTGATTTTCACAATAAGAATATTGATTTTTAATAGTTATAGAAGAATGCCAAGCCTAACAATTGACAAATTCTTTATATTGTATTGTTAAGCATATCATGTATAACCCGAATATATATATAAACCCGATTTGTGGTAAGGGAAGAAAAGTAAAACAGCAGCTGTTCATAGTACAAACATATCAACTCGCTTACGGTTACAACAAGAAAAATTGGTGCAGAACCCTAAATTCATACACACAAAAATACACACATATAACATTGCCGCAATGTTTTTTTTTTTTTAGTTTTTTTTTTTTTTTTTTTTTTTTCAAGATACATACTTTTGATTCGCTCTACTAACACACATATGTACGTATATTGAAGAGAATAAACTAAACGTTAACTATAAAGGAACACATTACTAGTATAACAAAAAAAAAAAAAAAACAAAAAAAGAAAAAAGAAAACTTTGAATGTTTAGTTTAGGTGGCCAATATTATTAATAAAAAATATTCGCTCATTTCTTCACTTAATGGCAACAACAGTCATAAAGAATGATTTTCGTTTTTTTTTTCTAAAGGAGATTTCGTAAAATAAAAGAATTAAGTGAGAAATGCGAGTGCCCTATGTATGCTTATGTGATATACATCGAGCTATAAATCCTTCGAACATTTTATTCAATATTAATTCAAAGAGGAAGCGAAAAAAAATACATTTTAGCTTAAGACCAAAGTGAAATTCAATAGTAAATATATTATATTATGTGTTCTCATATAACTGGGACTCATTAAGAAATAAGGTTTTATGTAAAATGTGGGCGTATCTATTATCCGACCAGCCTCAAGGCATATCAGTGAGTCATTTTTTGTAACTAATGAATGCACCTCCACCGACTTCATACAATTTAAATAAAAAAAAACGGAAAACTTTGATCGATTCAGATTTAAGAATATATAATTTGTAAGGTCTCTGACGTGCTCTTCTGGCGGTAGCATCTTATGCATGAAAGAAGCTTTATTTTCACCAAGAATTGTGTCCTCATTTTATTTACAACTTGATTGAAAAATGAAAATAAAAGAGTAGAGAAAAAGGCAATTGTCATGTCAGAGAAATTAACGAAAGAAGGAAAGAGAGAGAGAGAGAGAGAGAGAGAGAAAATCGTAATAAATTGATGAGTAATACAAAATGTGTCCTTTGTAGAAGAATTCTCCAAGAATATAAACAGAATATAATGCCGATTTGGTTTAGGACATATGTCCATTATACAACCACACCCCCTTTTGGCTGGATAGGATATAAAATTAAAAATTTTCAACTTTATAGGTCATTTTTTATGGCAGATAAGTAGAGTTTTCTCGATTAAGGGGCATGGCTTTTGACCGATTCTGTCCAATTCATACGTTTCAGCTCAATATCTTACATTTTACAACCGGACGCACAGACATATATGTCTAGATCGATTCAATTTTTTAATGCTTATCAAAAATATATATACGTGGGGTCTCTAATGCTTGCTTCAGGGTGTTGCAAATGGATTGACAAACTTAGTGACTTAAGTGAAGACTATAAAAAATTACATGTACGAACTGATGGACATGATTAAATCGATTAATACCGAACTGATTGGTATTATTAAAGGTGGGTGTGCCATACATAAGCACAAATATAATACAATTGGTCTTTGTGATGTAGGGTAGAGTATAAAAATATAAAAAAAATTTATTGTAGAAGGCGCGTTACTTGCATGACCTAATCAAGCTCGCTAATCTGTACGCCACAAAGACAGACAGACGTACAGAAATTGATAAATTCTCCAATAATAATAATTTTCGTTTAAATATATTAAAAATTACACATATTTTGTCTGCGTACTCCTTTTTCTTTCCTTCCCAGTTACACTGAAAGTCATGCCTACACAAACCTCTCTTTGCAATCTTAAATAGATTCATTTTTGCTATTAAAAGAGAAAATACAATAATCTTCAAAAAACCAATTACGAAAACTAATCCAATAATCCTGTTTACTGTTATGTAAAAGTACAAAAAATAATTTTAACACATGCTTCATGTTTTCATGTTTCGTGTGCTTAGAATATTACCTACAAATATATATGCAATGGTACATAAAATGGCGATGAGAGCTGATACAATTAAAAACACGACACCTTCATATAAACTTCTGCACCTGACCCGTAGGTAGTAAAATGACACGTTACACTTATCACCATAGATTACAATTACTCCACTTCCAAGGAAAGCCCTCTCTCACTCTATCTGTGTCTCTTTTTGCGCTTCCTCGTTTCTTTTTTTTCATTTTCTTTTTTTCAAAGAGTTACTTGCTTCGTTGACTCAATTTAAAGGAGTGCTGAGTGTAGACATTATGTTAAACGTGTTAGTTAAGTTGTTTGTTATTGAAGGAGTTGTTGGTAGTTTATTTATTCAGTTTATCTATACGTTAATGCAAACTATGCGGTAAATACCGATGCACATGGATGCATATGCATGAGTATGAGTATGCTTACGATAACTGAATTGTAAAAAGGCCAATTTGGCGTAGACCAAATCTGGGAAGTTTACATTTCTAGCTCTAACTATTCTTCATCAAATTTTTATTTTCGTCACATAAAGACTTTTTTTAAATACATTTGTGTTGCCTGGGAAAGAGTCCTAAAAATGGACTGATTACAGCATTTTTAAGTAGTGACCGTCCTAGGCTCAAAAGGCAACACTGCGTCAAATTTCATAAAAAAATATCTAAAAAGTGCCACATGTAGGTTGATTCCAAGATGTGCATGGATGCACAAAAGAATATGATTAAATCGTTATAATAGAAGGTGGGTGTGGCATTTGCCGTTTATAAGTTACAAATATCCGCGAAGAAGCCTTAGGAGTAGTGGACGGTGTAACGGTATCAAACTAAGCGATTGCGAAGGCCGAACAATTGATAATTCATGCATGGTTGATGGAAATGAGCCAAAATCGTTTAATGACACGCCTTCAGTACAAAGAAAAATGATATACGACGCAAAATTTTTTTACAAAGTTTAACTAATACAAAAAGAAAAAAACGGGGAGACCACGCCCACCAAAAAAAAAAATGAAATATATTGATTTTTGTTGTTGTTGATAATGTACGAAGAAAACGACATATCAGATGAATGTTGAGAGATGTATTAAAGCAAAGCCACGATCATAGAAGCTGAAAAACGATTTTACATTAACTTGTTTATGTTGTTGTTGTTGTTGTTGTTAATGCACAAAAGAAGTGATTTCATAGTTTAAGTAATATTGTGGGCGTGTACCTTAAGCTGATTGCACTTTTTTTTCTACACAAATACTCTATTGTATGGACAGACAAAAGGGTGATAGATTCAGAAGATGATGCCCTCATCACTATACATATGCATAGTGGATATAGAGAGCCCAAATATAATTATACGAGTATTTAAATATATTGCACACACATTGTACACTCCCAGAAGAACACATGACAAGCTTAAATCGCAGCAAATGGAAAAAGGGGTGAAAAAAGCCCCGAAAGCATATATCACCCATATACGTTTAATCTAGGTATTTATTCACACACATCACATATACACATGTATAATATATAAAGCATGGCATGCATATTTTTTCAATAAGTGTGCATGTGAATGTGTATGTATGTATGTGTGTGTGTGTGTGTGTGTGTGTTTATTTATGAATGTAGAAAATTTTGTTTAATAAGAGAAATATAAAGAGAGTACAGTTCAAGACAACGCCGCAGAGAGTAATATATACTTGCTAGCTATACGTGTATATAGAACTCGCGTTGTAGAGTATATAGAATTCTGATGTGATAGTATAGATTGGCACTACTAACATATATTTAATAATGTTGTGACAGTCGTCTATGTGGTAGTATTTTCATAATTTTCTTTGTAACTTGGTTACTATACCAAAAAATATATACTGTGTGGGCATTTTTGTACTCAACTCTATTCATTCGTGGTTTGGTATCCTTGTTCCGTTTGCAACACCCATTATATGCAAAATTATCAATTAATTACGCCTTTTGGAATATAATTATAATTTTTAGCCAAAAAGTCTGCTAAACTTTTGACGACTTTTTACAATTTTTATTTATTTATTTATTTTTTTTTTTTGAATGAACACAATCCGATCCCATTGTAACTGATATAGCGACCACACCCATTTATTTCAATTTCAATTGAAACAAGTATTTATAGGAATTTGCGAAAATGTCAGAATAAGCGACATTTAATATTCGTCCTGAACGGTTAATAGTCTTTCCTTTCGCTACATATAACCTTTGTCAGTATTGGTGTTGGTATCATAGAACGTAATTCATGTATGGATGTACTACTGGCATCATTTTGAAAGAAAGCTCGCTGTGGTTGTTTTTTTTTTTTTGCAGTGCTTTAAAGTAATTATTGTTGTTTTGCTTTGCTGCTTGCTTTCTTTATTTACTTTTATTCCGTGTGCCTGTACCAGTATTTGTGTCTTGTATATACGTGTGGGGTGGTGCACACACCAAAACATTTTCTTCACTACATGATTATATAAAAAAAAAAAAAAAAAAACTGGATCAATCACGGAATATTGAAGAAAATTGTTGGATTTTTTTTAGAAGAAAAATAATTTACAAAAATTTTCATCCTTTTTTCTCTCATCCTTAGCTTATGTAAAATATAGAAAAAAAAAAAAATTGACCTCTTACTCTTTTTCTTTAAATAATTTATAATGCATAATATTTTTTCAATGTTTTCTAAATTTTCACAATATATTTATAATTAATTTTTGGAATGAAAAGTTTTTACTTTTAATTTCTCAAATTTTTTGATAGAAATGTTTTTTTTTTTTTCCATTTTTTATTATATTGGGTAGATTGCAGAATGTTTATCCGCCCGTAATAAAGTAAGCCACGTAGCACACACCGCGACGTACGGTAACGTAATGTCTCCAAAATTATATCTAATAGGTTAGAAGAGCAAAAGCTCTGAATTCCAGTGCAATCAAGTTGTAAAATATACTGAGAGAGAGATACGATACTCTCTGTCGTCCTTTTTAATTTTGTTGGCGCAGAAAAATAAGTTGCAAGGAACAAATTGAAGAGAAAATCTTGTTGAAGAGTATGTACGAGTAATTAATAATCATTTACATGTGTTGTGCCGCAATCCCTTTTATTCCGAATAGATTTGGAAAACACATGTTTTTGTAGTTTTATCTTATACGTATTTTTTTTTTTAATTATTTTTTTTTTTAATTTTATTTAAATTATTTTATTTTATTTTTTTTATTTTTTTATGTTTTTTTTTTTTTAATATCAACTCCTAGAGGACTATGTCTATATAAGCATGCACCATACCCATCTTACTCTTATAATTTATCATATACACCAATTCCTTAGTTTTTCAAACTAGAGACTAGAATGATTATTATTATGTTATTAGACCCACCACCACATAGGAAGTTTCCAAAAACCGTTTGTAACACAGTGAAAATAATGTCAGAGATTCTACAAAACTTTCATCACTTTCAAAATTTAGATCGATCTCTATATATATATGTAAAAAGCTCCTAGTTGTTCCTTTGTATTCTCTGCATGCAGAAAGCTATTTGAATTGTACGAAAATCGGTTAAAAGTCACGCCTACAATCGACAAAAATATATCTAAAAGCCATAAAAATTAATTTTATGAGCGGTGTGAGTTGATGGGCACGTCTATAATTTCAATTTATTTAGCACATAATATGACTTTATTGGTTGGTTGGTTAGAGATCGCAATTAAGTACATTTATGCCTATTGTAAGTATCTGAAATAATGTGCCATCATACGCTACTCTCCTTGAATTTGAAGGCTGTCAATTCTTCCAAACGTTGCGTAACCTGGTAAATAAAAGCAAAACATTATTGAACTTTAAAGCTTCGGTGAAGTTTATAAATTTATAATAATTGTCTACTTATGAAATGAAAATCTTATATTTATATACTTGGAACTTTCCATTGATGAAATTCTTTCGCATGAAAATAAAATTTTTGTTTGCGTTTGTAAAGTTTTTCATTTTGTGAAGCAAGCAATTTTTTTTTACACTTGAGAATATTTCTTTGAAAGCGAAACCTTTGTGTACCATGTATATACGCTTGGAAAAATGGAACTTTGCAGCTTGGTACTGTCTCATACATGAAATAAAAACGTTGCTCTTGTTTTGATTGCAAGCCACGCAAACAGCGCATCAAACTGTTTTCCGCACACAAGGTGGAAAACTAAACTATGTAGAAAACAAATAGAGACGGAAAAGTTAAGTAATAAATTTGATTTCGGCCAAATCTTAAATACTCTTCAACTCCTTGCGCAAGCAGAGGACGTGGCCTATACTTAATTAAGGCTTCTATTGTTCTTCCACGTTGAAGTCAAGATAAAAAAGTTTTTTGTAAAATGTAAGAGTGTCTGCTGAACACGCCCATTTTTGGCATATAGAAGGATATTGTAATTATGAATATGTGAACTAAATTATTTAATTTTTGTGGACAATATTTTTAAACAGATTTTTTCCCAACATAAAAATCGTTATGCATGCAGAAACTGTAAGTATTTATACAAAATTTCAGCTCACTATCTCAAAATTTTCCCTTTGAGTACCAACAACAGTCAGACACACGGACGAACATATATAAATCAACACAGATTTTGATGCTGTTCAAGAAAGAATCGGCTTTGTAGGGTCTCTGACGCCTCCTTCGGTGTGTTGCAAGCGGAATAATATACTTTTTTTTTTTTTTGGCTAAAGCAAAATCTTAATTACCTTACTTACACAAAAATTCATCTATAAATGTGCCTTTTGCACACCATGAGGCATGCATATGAAACGATTAGGAGAACCTGTCCATGTAAAGTAAATGTGTGAGTTTCTAAGACCGTAACCACCACCTCAAGATAATATGGAATCTCTTAAGTGCTGTGCTGATGGAATGTGCAAATAAAGTGATAAACTTTATATATATATATAAATATCATATTTGTGGGGTGTAGACTGTGTAATGCAGATGCCAATAATGTGTAGGTACGCGCACACACATGCATTCAGTAATTTAAGTGACGTTTATGAATTTTATGTGCTCTCTTGTTCTTTGCCCCTTTCTGCATAGCGTTTTCCTTTATTTCACATTTCATACATACACACGCACATACATACGTATATTATATATAATTTTGTGTGTTTAAGTTCAACATATTTTTCGAGTGTATTTTTCATATTTGCGTGTGTAAGAGTGAAGAAGAACGTTACAAGGTCGTGTATAAAGTATAAAACAATAATAACAATAACAACAGCATTCACGTATTCTACTAACTCAAACAAATGTCCTTTTTTGATTAGAACAAAGTGGATAACAAAAACAACAACAAAACAAAACATTCCGAAGAAGAAAAATAATTTTTTTCCAATTTTTTTTTTTTTTTTTTTTTTTGTATAATGGTGAGATGATGTCCTCACATACGTTTAGTGGCTTATGCATAATTGTTGTTATTATTTCATTGTTCTTAATTAAAACGAGCGCAGAGAACTTGTGATGAACATTTCAACAAACTACATACACAAAGTATATACTTATATATGTATGTATGTATGTATGTATGTATGTATGTATGTATAGATATTTCTAAAGTATGCATCATGCCAAAGAAAATGTTATTACAAGAAGAATAAGTTTGTTAAAGAAAGTTAAAAAAATCGATTCCACCCAATCAAGAATTTGTTTGAACTAAATTTGATGATATTTATACCCTGCACATAAAATAAGAGGTATACTAAGTTTGTCATTTCGTTTGCAATACCCAGAAGAATGCGTCAAAGACCCTACAAAGTATATATGTATATGGCCGTGTGTCCGTATGTCCGTGCGACAAAATCTATTTATTTGCCACAAAAGTTGACCTATGAAGTTGAATTTATTTGCGTATACATGAATACGCCAAAAATGGGCGTATTAGAATTACATACACGCCCACAATTTACAAAGAAAAGCAGGTACTCAGTGTAAAAGTGAACTTGCAAGCTGATACGTAATACGTAGACTTTTAAAGGGCGTAATCATGTACCTGCCACGTTCACCGCTCGTATGTAGAGATGAAGGGTATTTAAAATTTCGCCTAAGCCGAATTTATTTTTTTTTTTTTTTACTTATTTTATTTGTTTTTTCATTTTGAGGACTTTCAAAGACTGTTGGGGCTAACTTGGCAGGAAACTTTAAGTCAATTAAGAATATTTAAAAAATGATGGGAAGCCTTCACCGCTACAGAAACCTTCTAATATATTATATTTATGGCGATTATTTTAAGTGATGTTAATGATAATGTTGTTGTTGTTGTTGTTGTTGTTGCTACTTTACATTTCATGTCGGCCATGCATAGTGACAAACTTAGTTAATATGAAGAGTATAAAAATACTGGGCTTGGGGGTATAACCTCAACATTTATACATAAACGGTGAACGTAAAAGGTAGCCATTAAAAGCATACATACACATTTCATTACAAACGTACATACATTTCAACGAATAGTTAAATTTTGTATTTTTTTCAATATTTGATTTTTTACAATTTGTGACCCAAAGCATTGTAACAAGGGACAGTAGCACGTGTTATAGATCAAAATTAAGATTCCTATCTTGGGATATATAACATAATGAATATATACAAGGTTATGTCAAAGTGGATCTGATCCATGTCCATGTTTATTCTTCATAAAATTTCAAATAAGTGAAAATGAAGAGGGGTTCTAAAAATGATCCGATTCGGTTTATTTTCAGTACGGTTTCTTTCTGAGCCTAGAGACATGTTCCAAATTTCATCGAAATATCACAAAAACTTCGACCAGTAGCTTGTGCACATTTTTACATGAGCAGACAAACGGACAGACGGTCATGGTTAAATCGATTCAGATTTTATATCTGAATCTCTCAGTATAATTGAAAATGGGTGTGGCAAAAATTACATTCTACACATACACGTTGATTACAAGAAATAAATGAACAGACAGACACACTGACGGACATGGTAAATCAATGCAGATAGACATACTGAGATGAACGATTTAATTAAAGGTGGGTCCAGTTTATACCATTTACGAGTTACAAACATATGCATAAATGCAATACACCCTACACCACATATAACCAATAACAAACGTAACAAAACAAATGACTAAGCCCAAAGCAATCTTACTCTAAACGTATAAATTTTTATGTTGTCAATTATTATTCAATCACTTTTGTCTTTCTCTAGCAGCATAGAGTCTATGCGAGTCACACTCTACTATAAATGATACGCGGAAGCTTATAATAACGTAACATTTTTCAATGACTAAACAAGTAAAGTAAACAAAAAATCACCTAATAGTGCAAAAGTTCTTGTGCACAATAAAAAAAAAAAAAAACTATATTTGGCTTTGACCAAATTTTAAATACCCTCCACATATATATACAAACAGTAGGTGTGGCGTAAATGATTGCTTACCTCTAATAGTGTACATATTAGCTTGCAAGCCGTTTTACGGTATTTGTAAATTGTGGGCGCTTATGTTATACGACCACGCCCATTTTTGTCACATCGACAGATCGAGTAATTATAAATATGTGTTAAGTTATGGGACAAATTTTGTGTTTGAAAAATGGATTTTCGTCGATTGTGGGCGTGGCTCTTGATGGAATATGCGTTCTATAGGCAGAAAATAGGAGTGTCTGTACAAAATTTTAGCTTAATATCTCAAACTGTACGACTTTGATCTTGAGAGTGCCAACAACAGACGGACATACATACCTAGATCGCTTCAGTTTTTGAGGCTGATTAAGAATATATAATTTTGTAGGGTCTCTGACGCCTCTTGCTCCACCTGGGTGTTGCAAATGGAATGACCAACTTAGTATATCCCCCATCATAGCACATCAATATAAAATAATTCCATAGTTTTGCTAAATATATGATACAGCTGCAGTAGGAGTTGAATTAGACCAGATACCCTTCATTTAGCTACATTTTGTTAACAGTGAAACTACAAGTGCTCCTAAACCAAATACGGATGGCAGTAGAATTGCTCATACCGCGTATATAAATATAAACCATACCGTACCTTACTCACCTCTGTCTTGGATAGAATTCAATTTTCAACACTCAAGCTTCACTCTTGCAAACACTACGGAATTTGTATTTACGATCTCCCTCATGATTGCTTAATATGTTACAGCGTACACACTTGTTGTGTTAAACTGGACAAGACATGCGAAAGGCTGAAACGCGTGGACAAAGACTTAAATTGGTTGTAATCGGTCAGTAATGATGACGATGATGATGGTGATGGCTATTGAAATAACTTAATGTATGTGTTGAGGAAAATGGACTTGCGACACGTCCGAAGTAGCCCATTCAAATATTAAAAGTACGGAAATTTTTCAAAAAAATACAATTCTTCATTCCGATAAGTATTTTATTTTTGGTTTACAAGAACAAAGACTGCCCGGCCGCAGCAAGTATAATTGTGATTGATAACCTCTGTGTGTGTTCTTGTCCATATAATAGGTTATTGTTTTTTAAGTTAAATGTATTGTACAACAACAACAACAATAACAATAACAACAAATTCCTTTTTTTTTTTTTCTTTTTTTTTTTTTAAATTTAATCATTGAGGCAAATTCCAACAATAATAACAAAGAGATAATAATTTACAGAAGGCTACGAAAATTAAATAAACAAAAATCCAGAGAGGGAGACGTAGAGTGAGAGAGAGGCAGAGTCTTTGAACAATATGAAATTATAAGCACGAAATTACTACAACGCAATGGCGTGAATGGCATTGCATTAAAATAATCGAAGTGTTGCACACACAGCACACATTTCCGCGCATTATAAACACCCATAAACACAATCAGCCAGCTTAGTTTGGGGGGTTTGCTCTTTTACATTGGTCAATCTTAATATTTAATAAACAGTCTAAAATAAGTGGGTCAACGATACGGACACAGCGCTTCATTTCACATGTAACATGTATATATGTTACGTATACCGTTACAATGTTTAAAAATACATAAATAAACAGAAAGTTATGATATATAAAATCATGTAATCAATAACAAGAAGCACTGCATACAACAAGTTTTCTTTGAAAAGTGTCGGAAGTGAAGAAACAAGCAAAAAAACAAAAACAAAAAATTCATAAATAAAAATAAAATTGAAATATATTTCGTTTAAAACTCAGCAGACAAGTTGCGTGTTATTAATTAACAGGTTACAGCAGCACACGCGGTTGTGATAAGTTGTATGGTGATAAATGCCTTAATTATAATATAACGGATAAATTTCAAACACCCAGCCAAAGAAGAAACAACAATGCTTTCAACTCGCTACATGAAATGTCAGCAAAATGTATTCAACAGTCACATACTATCCGTATTAATATGTATAGTATGTGGTGTGAGTGTACAATTTCCAGTAGCGGCTACAATTAAAGTAACTGTATGTAAATTTTCGAATTAGAAACAAATGAAAAATATCTTAAATCTTAAATACCCTCCAAGCATATGCCAGTAAAATTTGTGTTATAGTTGGTCAAGGAAAATTATTTAATACCCTACACCATTTGATGTAATTTCATTGTGTTTTCTTTGAAAAATCAATATATGGGGGAGGGTTTCTAAAAATGAGTGGGTCCGATTCTATCTATTTTCAAAAGGGTTCTTTTTTGGGGCCAATACATATCCTTGTACAACAACAATGTGAAGCTTACGCTCAAATTTACAGATGAACAGACGGACATTGTTAAATCGGTTCAGATTTAAATTCTGAAGCGATCGGTATAATTGAAGGTGAGTGTGGCATTTGCCGTTTAGGAGTTACAAACATCCGCACAAACTTAATATTCCCATATGTGGTGTAGGGTATAAAAAAAGTGTGCGTGGCTGGTATCTGATCCGCCCTATAAAATTTGTAAGATTTTCTGCTTCTTTTTTTGTAGATTGTGGGCATGTTACCCAACCATGACCATTTTTAGAAAACCTATGAATTTTTTTTTCGTTTATAAATTTCATTTTCATAACATTTTGGTGACTAAAAGAGATTTTTGTCGATTGTCAATTGTGGGCGTGGCACTTGGCCATCTTATTTAAATAGGAATCGACGTACAGATATTATATGAGATATATATGATATATAAATGAAGCTCAATATTTAAATAATGGACGGACGGACATGTCTAGATGGATTCAGATTCTGATAGCCTCCACATTGCAAGATGCAGGCTATAATAAAAGAAAATTGTTTTAGACAAAATTTTATACATCCTTTATATGTATATATAAAAAGTGGGCGTGGCTGATACTTGAAAACAATTTTGAATAGTGCTTGTAATACGTATCAACTTTCACAACAAATTTTGTACATAAAAGTTTAAATTTTTTTTTGTAAATTTTGGGCGTGTCTATCATACGCAATATCGCCCATTAACATACCGATATAAATATGTGTAGAAAATGTCAAATATATAGCTAAACTGTTATGGCAGATGGATTGGTTCATTTACCACCGATTTTCCTCCAATTTAAGTAGTGATCTGCGTACAAGTAATTAGAAACGTTTTTTTATTACAAAATTTTAGCTTAATGAGTGTTCCAACAATAGACGGACACAAGGAGTAACTTGCCTAAAAGGAAATCAACCATAATAACGAAAATACAATATTTTAAGAATTTTACCAAAAACGTTTTATATAAATTAGAATTTGTTTATATTCACGAGGGAGTTGTGAACAAAAGAAGAGCGGGCATGCTAATGAACAGAGACTATTTAATTAAATGCTAATTTCAAAAATGGATTTGATTGTATTTCGATTAATAACAATGCCGTGCTTCATGCAATTCATACAACTGTCTACTTCTTAAAACTTGTTTTCCACAAAACTAAAAAGATTTAAAACCATTTCATTTCATAACTTCAATATACGACCGTCCTCTTTTTTATTTACGTTTTTTTTTTTTTTTTGTTCTTCTTTTTTATTTGCTTACATGCATACAATGTTTAGGTGCAATTACGCTTTAGATTTCCTTTGCTTTCCCAAGTGAGATTTAAATGCTATCATTTAACAAATAAAAAAAAGTTCAAGTTCAATGCTAAGAAAGACTGTGGACAACAAAGCGATAGCAGTTCAGTAAATTTGTCACCAATACAAACTTTACAGTTTGTTTAGCGAAATTAATTGCCGAGTTTAAACGACAACAATAAAATGCTAATAATAAATATGATTACTACTGTTTAGGGTTACCATGGTTCACAACTAACCTTTAGTGATGGGGGTTTTAGTAAAATTACAACTTTTGCAACCATCAGCGAGAAACTTTAAAGACATTAAAAAATATTAACATTCTTGATCGGTATCAATAACTGAAACAGTTTAATTTGATTTTTGAAACATATTCAGTTTAAAATTTAATTATTAAGCTGAAATTTGTTAATTATTTCTAGGTTAGTGAATCAGCCAATAAATATTAGTGCAAAAATTCGAATGAAAAAGGAGTAAAAATAAAAATAAGAAAAAAATCCACTTCATTCATATTTTGAAAACTTGATCAGCTTGATATTGTATAATAAAATAAAAGTGCAAGTTGCTTTTAATGTACCTATAAAAGGCAGCTCTCCATTTAAATGGGTGCAAAATATGTTTTGAAGATAATGCTTAATTTTCTTAAAAATAACAAAACGGCCAGGTTGTGTTGGTGATAATTAAATATAATTGTTTTCAAGATAAGATATTAGTAATAGTATGTATATAAATTTTTATGGCAACAGTACAAAGTACAAAGTACGAAATTGTGAACGTCAGTTGTTGAAACGCTTTTGGTCTTAAATATTAAAGATTATGTGAAAGTCGTGTAACTTGAAAGTATAGCAATTTTCATTTACTGCAGGTACATGCCTAGTTAAAGTGGCACAAGATCGATTGAGAGCCACGCCCATTATCGACACAAATCTATCTCTAAGCCATAAAAACGGAGCTGCAAATTGGACATTTAACATTTGTACAATATTTTTGTAAGGAGCTCGTCTAAAAAGTGGGCACATTTGGCATACAATCCGACTAGTAAATTAAAACACGGACAAGTTAATCAAATCAAGTATTTGCCACGCCCATTGTTTGCATATAGATGAGTTTCTTTACTTGTTCGATTACATCGTTTAACATTAATCACTATTTAGTCTGGTTGCAAGAGCGCGATTATAGTTTCTATTGCTTGATTATAGGCTCAACTGATCTCTAATCATCAATATCCAGTGGAGGAGCACACTGTACTGACCTCGGATAAGTACATTTTAACCATCTACCGTATACCTCATTCACCTAAATTATGTACTCAAAATGTAACCAACGACAAGCCCGTCGTATTTCTTCAGCATGGCATACTAAGTGCCTCAGACGATTGGATAATTATCGGTCCGGAGAACTCACTGGCCTTTCTATTTGCCGACATGGGCTACGATGTTTGGTTGGGTAATGCTCGCGGCAACACGTATTCTCGTCAGCACAAATACAAACATCCCGATTCATCGGATTTTTGGAATTTCAGTTGGCATGAAATTGGTGTTTACGATTTGGCTGCCATGCTGGATTATGTGTTGAATGAAACGAGACAGGAGTCATTGCATTTTGTTGGACATTCACAGGGCACTACTACGTTTTTTGTACTAATGACTCAACAGCCCTGGTACAATGACAAAATGAGAACGGTACATCTGTTGGCCCCGGTGGCATTCCTAAGAGATCACTCCTTTCTTTTATCGAAACTTGGCAAAATATTGCTGGGCTATCCGACTTTTTTAAGTATGTTTTTCACCAGCCTGGAGTTATTTCCCACCACTAGCCTACAAAAACTGCTCTGCGGGTATATCTGTTCACCCAACGCCAGTTTAAGTTTTCTGTGTTCGGGCATATTGGACTTTGTTGGTGGCTGGGGTACAAAACATTTAAATTATGTGAGTTTTTAACTTAAATATTTTTTTTTTTTTTTGTGTTATACTCAGATTAAATATTTTTTATTACCTTTATGCTATGCAGACTCTACTGCCACACTTGTGTGAGACGCATCCGGCTGGCGCTTCCACCACCCAGATTATACATTACATGCAATTGTACAATTCGGGGGATTTCAAACAATTCGACTATGGCATGGATGCCAATTTAAAAATATACCAACAGGAGACTCCGCCCCATTACGATATGGGCAACGTCAATACTTGCGTTCATTTGTATTATAGTGACAACGATTATATATCGGCTGCAGCAGATGTAGAACACTTGGCAACTCTGCTACCGTGTGTTGAACTCATCCGTATACCGTACGCTGATTGGAATCATTATGACTTTTTATGGTCCATCAACGTGAAGGAAGTGATTAACGATCGTATTATTGAGAAAATTGAGAACCATGAACGAATTTTCAATCACTGTAATCAATTATAGGAAAAATCTTCTGCCACCACCTTAACAATAAGGGTATATTTACAAAAATCTTGCATAAATGTTTATTACAAAGTAAATTAATTCTTATTCATTAGCAGTTTCTCGAAAGGCTAACGGGGCCATGTCTGTCTGTCCACCCGTGTATACGACAATAGTAAATGGTCTCTTGATCTCAAAAGTTGAACGCAGATCAACTTTCTATGCCCACAGTGTGGTAACAAATTTTATACAAAACCGAACCTGTGTACATAAGAGTACATTTTCGTTAAGGCTGATATATATACTTTGCGGTGCTGGATGGATATATCAAAATACAATATCTTGATTACTCTTTTCACTAAAATTGTGATTAGAAATGATCGACACATTACCAATACGTGTGACTTTATTATAAATATTAACATGAACACTCCAAGTAAATGACTTTTTATTCGAAATCAACATTTTCGAACCGTTCCAACTATCATAATCCGTTACACTATAGTTTCGTTACGGTTCGGTTCGGGTTATTTGCATATTTGGTATACTGCAATACTGCCAAGTATGTGTTTGAGCTCTTAGTTTTTAATACATTAGCTTTTGTATATTTGTCTTATATGTACTTTACACATTTTGTGGGGAGTAATGATCAACTATTTTTTTAAAGATCGGCGTTCAGAAGTTTCCTATAATTGCCAATCTTACCCATCGCAGAGGTAGAATTATAAAAAAAAACGGTTCCCTCAATGTCAAACGCTGTGGGAATCGAACCTACGACCTCACTCATTAAAAACTTCCGAGTATGCCTTCAGCCAATGCTCGAGTTAATAAAAAATAACGTTAAACAAAAAACACTCAATCATTATCACATTATCATAAATTATATATTCTGCTATACAAAGGTCGATTGTTTTTCATTGTGACACAATGCAAGTGCGTACAGAGTGATATTTAATATAAGGAATAATTAAAAACTATATAAATATTGTAATATTTACCCACATTGCATGGTATAGAAAGTATAGTAAACCTTATAATTAAATTAAATGTATATATTTTGATGTAATCGTTGTTAATAATAAATAAAAGGCAGTAAAAGGCGGCATTGTGATATATATATGTACAGATTTATAACGTATAAATAAAGAATTTTGTATATAATTTAATATAAAGTGATTTTAACAAAACAAAGAAAAACTGATCAGTCAAATATTTATAAAGATAAGTTTTATGATCAAATTACATGGCAAATTATATATGTTTTATTTTTATGTTGTGTAGGATTCTTCTGACCACTACAAAGAATAGCTCTTAGTTGGATAAAAAATCTTCAATAAACGGAATAAAAAAAAATGTTTGTAGTTTTATAGTTACCATCATTTTAATCTATAAATTTACCCATTCTCTTTAGAAGAGTTATCCATCGTTCAATTAATTGATTAGTTCGATTTGAACTAGATGTTTGATAAATTGTACATCTCTAATTGCTTAAACAATTTTTGTAATTTTTATCATACAAGTTGTTTGTAGAGTTTCTTTTTTTTTTTTGGTTGTTATTGTTGTTGTTGTTGTTGATGGTGCTATACCCATTTAACAATATTTGTTGGTGACAAAATAAATGCAAATTCGGTGAAAAATATATTATATATTAACGAATATTGGGTTCGAAGTGGTCTTATTATGAAATCCTGAAAAAAGGATCGAATTAAGAGATCGTGAAATCTCTTTTTTTTTTTGTACGGATTGCAATGGGTAAGTGAGGGAAGGCCAATAAAAAAGAGTGAAAACATATATCGATGCAGTTAAATTAATTAAAAATCATCAATCATTTAATGTGAAAATAATTTTTAATATGAAAATTTTATAAATGTTTCCCAGCTGACGATAATATATCATATAAAGTGACCAACAATTCAAGTGTAAAAAAAGCTACTTTAGTGAAACTGTCTACGGAGGGTGTACCAAAACTGTTTTGCCCTGTCTGCAGTAAGGCTTTAATATCTTTGAACGGTTACGTAAAGCACGTTAAAAAACATGAACCTCCCGGTGGTTTTATTTGCCGTTACTGTGAATCTCGCTTCTGCACAGAGGATGAATTAAGGCGACATCGCGATGCCAATCACATGACGTTAGCGTGTCGCTTATGCAAAGCGGTCAACTTTACAAACGAAGAGGACTACCGCACACACATTCGTGTAGAACATAATGGCATCGATCGGGAATTGTTTAAATGCAACAAATGTGGAGCCGAGTATAAAACGGTTGATCCCTACCGGCGTCATATGAGCACCGAGTGTGGCACCATCAAACCTTACAAATGTGATCAGTGTTCCATGTCGTTTGTCACCAAATACAACCTGAAGCAGCATAAAGAATCACACAGCGGTGCGTCCAAGTACTGCTGCAGCTATTGTGGGAAACATTTCTTACAAAAAGGTCGTCTAGTAGAGCATGAACGTTCGCACACGGGCGAAAAACCGTATAAATGTGATGTAAATGATTCAAAATAATGCGGACGCACTTAGACTTGTTTATTCATATTCATTTGTATCGTTACAGGTGTGTGGTAAATGTTTTGCTCATCGGGAAAGTATAGTCACGCATACCACCATACATACGGGCATTCGTTTGGTGGAGTGTAGATGCTGTCAGTCTCGGTTTTCCTGTTACTCCAACTTAATAAAACATCGCCGAACACGTCCAGATACCTGCGGTTTGCCGCAATACGATCCACCCAAGAATCGTGTACGCAAACACACTTCAAGAAGTAAGTTACGGCAGCCACGTTACTGTCGGCAACAGGCTGGGGGCCAATGCGGAAGATCGCGGATTCGACACCCGCTATACGTGTATTTTTTAAATGGGGGGGTTAGATGGGCACGGCGCCATGCATTTATGCAGCTCCTGAGTGCCTTTAAAAAACTTGTAAACTTTTCAACCTTTCATGTCGATGCTTCAACTTGTACACAAACAAACACATTTCAAAACACATTCGAAGATTTCGGTTACGCCCACAGTTTAACAAAACTTGCCATTCTTTTACATTTACAGTACCAGCCACCGTTAATCCCACGTCCGAGATACGGGTGAGCAATGTTAACAAAATCATTAAACCCGACGATCAACAGAAGTTGAGCAATTTAAAGAAGGAGAACTGCTCCACCAGAAAATCCAATAAACCGCAAACGGTTGCCAAGAGAACTCGTAAAAAGAAAATGGTGACCGCCAGTGCAGAAAGTGATCTGGCGACAAACAACGAAGGCAGCAATAACGCTGAGAGAGTGAAGCTCAAAAAATATTTAGGACCCTCCCCCTCCGAAGCTGAGAATACTAAAACTGAGCCGCTGGCAAATTGCGGTGATAGTGTGGCGCACCACAATAATGATGCAGAGTTTTCTCGTTTGGACTCTTTGAACGATTCGGATGTGGATGATGAAAGAAAGGATGAATTTGGATCACTCGATCCTGTACCTTCGGAAGCAGAAATTAAACAAGAAAACGATGATCTGGAACTAGCGGGTAGAGGTGGTAAGAGGCCAGCCCTTGTAAAAGTGTTGCATGACTTTGAGTGCACCCTGGTGCATAGCATTCCTGCAACGACCGACATCAGCGCCGTGCAAATCAAATCCGAAGAAGTGAACGAATGTGGAGTGATGCAGAATTGTTTGAGATTCCTGGGCGATTGCCACCTCGAAGATGACATTCCGCTGGAGCATTATCAAAGAAACAAAAACAAATTAATCGAGCACAAGCAGGTGTTGGACATTTTGGAAGAAACCGAACTGATACTGATCAAGAACGAGGAAAACAATGTCCAGGTGCCCTTGGAGGAAGACATACTAAACACGCAGCCGGTAAGTTTTGTTTCTTCCATCTATTCCGTTCTCGCGTGAAACTGACAAGTTTTCATTTCATGGCAGGATGTGAATGGTGACTGGGATGGTTGTACCGTACTGCTGGAGGATGTGACCAAACATTATCCCGAACTCAAGGAGCGTGCTTCAATAAAAGTATCCCGTAACGCCAAAGCGACGAGAAGGAAATGTCAAAATAAAAAAATTAATAAAAATTCGGCCATTTTACGATTCGCAACGTCAAGGGCTTTGAAGCATACGGCGACGAGAGACAACGAGAGGAAACTGGAAAAGGAGCGCAAGCGATCGTTTCGCTTGGCGAAAATTTCCCAAAGGGAGCTGAAGGAGCGCTTGCAGTTGACCAAAAAGGTGGAGAGCCATTGGCAGTGTCCGCACTGCATTAAAATCTACTATATGCGCAAACCCTATGAAAAGCACCTGAGAGACGATCACCAGCGACCGGAGCAAGAAATACGGGAGATTTTCAAGAGGGACCACACATCCGTAGCGACTGAAGAGGCCTTCAAGTGTCCGATATGCGATAAAATCTATTTGATGGAGAAGCGTTTAAAAGATCACATCGTGCGGCATGGCCCGGATGGCAAGCTGCTGTACAAGTGTCCGTGCTATTGTAATTTGTACTTTGGTACGCGAGACGAGGCCACCAAGCATGCCCATCTGCAGCACAAGGACATGTTGTGGTGTGAGTTGTGTCAGAAATTTATGACCGGGCATGAGGCACTCAAGTCTCATAACGCCCGTAAGCACGGCCAGGCAAAGGATGCAGTCAACAACAGTACAAAAAGGAATTTCATTTGTGACAAGTGTGGAAAGAAGTTCCTGGGTCGCACCCAACTGACGGACCATGTCCGCTCGGATTGTGGCCGCTTGCCCATCTACCAGTGCACGGAGTGCGGCAAATGTTTGACCACGGCGGGCATTTTAAAAACGCACATGCTACTGCACAAGAACGAGTGTCCCTTCAAGTGCGAGCAGTGCGGTAAGGCGTTCAAAATTAAAGCCCAGTACAAGTCGCACCTGAAGTATCGCCACAGCGACGAGAAGCACTTCAAGTGTCACGTAAGTAATTATTGATTAAAGTGCTTCACCAACAATTCATTTAAAAAGCTTTGATGGAACATTTCCAGTTATGCCCCAAAGCGTATCCGTACCGGGAAAGCCTCTTGACTCATATGACCGTGCATACGGGTATTAAGCGTTTCCTGTGCAATGGTTGCGGTAAACGCTTTACGTGTGTTTCCAATTTGCAAGCACATCGCAAGGTGCAGGCGGACACCTGTGGCCTGTTACCTCTGAATGCCAAAGCCACCCAGTACATGGGAGTGCAGAAGGGTAACCTGTTAATGGGAGCTAAACCGGAGGCTGGCTTGGATTATGTGGAAACCAATACACTGGTGGCCAGGGAGGTGTTAAATCGCAACCAGCCCATGGCCCAAGAGCTGAACAACAGCCCCTCAAATGATGATTTGCCATCCATACCTGCACCACCAATCATGCCAGATGCACAATTGTTGGAGACGGTCCTTCCCCGAAATCATCCCGGTCCAGCTACTGAGTTAATTCACACATCGCGCGGTTACTCGTGTAATGAAATTATTATTAAATAAACAAGTTATGTAGAATCTATGATTTATGTTTGAATGGGATTTTCTAAATTCGAACCCTTCTAATTTATAACCATCCCTCCCCTGTTCACTTCTATTCACTTTTCGCAAATTAGAAGGCGAAGAAGAAAACACAACTTGAATGCTTGCGATCGCTTGCGGTAGTTTTCGTTTGAATTATTTTTATTGTGATTTCATGTGTTGACCGCCAGTCAAGTTACAATTAATACAAAATCGTTAAAGCGTACAAGGAAAGAAAAAAACGACAAGATAATTAAACTATCTCCGCTAATAGTCGTCTCCGCGTGAGACCACTTCTTTGCAGGTGGGACGCAACATAATGGTGTGTTCGTATTGGGCGGTGTAGCAGCCCTTGATGTCACAGAGCGGTGGATAAGCCTCCACCACCCCCTTGTCACACAAATCCTTTAAAGCCATTTGATATTTGGTGGCTCCGGCGCGATCGAGCCAACGCTTGCAGAATGCCAAAGTGCCGAAATGCTTGTTAATGGTCGAGAGTAGTTGTTTGGAAGATTGCAGACGCAATGGCACAAACGAAGCATCGAAATTTTTCATATAATGCGAACAATCCATATCGTCGTGCACCAAGCCGCGACCAGTCGAGCCAAACGTCTCAATAGCATAGAATTCGTTTTCTTCCATGCGTGTGGATTCGCCCCCCTTAACAATTGGCACCGTCTTGCCCGAATGGATACCTATTGGAGAGGGTTTATAAGAATGATGTGATACAACAACAAGAATTGTACAACATAAGCACACTTACGATAGGGACTAATGGAATGTCCGTTCAAATTGCGTATAGCCTTCACCTGATACGTTTTGCCATCCAATTCCACCTCGTACGATTCCATGACCTCTTGTATAGCCGCTCCAATGTCACACAGACGCACATCAATGCCAGCCTCTCGGATGCCAGTATTGGTGGCATCTCTTACCGCATCCAACAGTTTATCGTATTTATTGTTAAATGTTAGCGTGAAGGCACAATCAATGATGCGTCCCTTGATATGAGTGCCAAAGTCAATTTTGCAAACGTCGTCGTATTTCAAAACGGTGGGATCACCGGCATTGGGTGTATAATGAGCGGCGCAATGATTTAGAGAGCAGCCGGTTGGAAAAGCCAATCCCGCCTCCAAACCATTCTCGCCAATTAAACGACGTGCCGTATTCTCCAATTGCTCGCATATTTCTATCATGGTCATGCCGGGCTTAATGACTTTCTGCATATATTGACGCGTTTGACGGTGGGCCTCAGCTGCCTGACGCAATTCCTGATAGATGTCCATGTGCATGCGATCTATGGCACGCTTCTCCTCTGATGTGAAACGGTCCTTGGCGGTGCGATCATCTGTTACATCCTTGGGTATGGGATGACGCATGATCTCACCTTCCGGAAAGTTACCATCCGGAAACAATTCCGATATGGGTATGGTTGGTGGATCCGTTTGTGTCTTCCTATTGCCTTTGCTTTTATTTTTAGTTTTATTTTTCTTTTGCTGCTGTCCGTCCGCCTTTTTTTCATCTTCAGCTCCATTAACTTCAGCACAAATTTCATCCTCGTCTTTTACCTCCGAACTTAACTCATTAGAGGCTTTTTTAGCAGCCGCCTCGGCTGCTAGTTTTGAAATTAAATTAACTCTAAATACTAGGTTCTTATGTTTAGTAATACCAACCATTCAATTACCTTGACGCAACTTTTTATTATTCGGTTTCGGTTTCTTTTGCTTTTTAACATCATCTCCGGCTACATTTGCTTTCTCGGTTACATCTGCCTGTTTTTCCATTTGAGAATTTATAATATTCTCGTTTTCGGAAGTTTCAATGGACGACATGGTTTTCTTTTCTTGACACTAAATTGAAAATTACATACGAATCATAAAAAAAGACAAGAGAAAAAAAGCACGAGTTGTATCAAAATGTCTCACAGCAGCAAGGTGTTGCCACATCTATGTTTTTTATATAGCAACAGGCCATTACCTTATAGAGCTTGTAAAGGCTTGCTTCTATTGATAAATACTAATATTAGAATAGCTAAAATCTGAATATCCATAAATATCACAAAATCCATAAAAATTTCAATCAAATAACATTTATTTCTTAAACAATCGCATTTGCGTGGCAACTCTTTGTGTTAAATATAAAAGTAAATGTCATTAATTTTGTATGCTTTGAATTGAAAGAAGCAGAATATTGTTGTTTACTTGCAATATTTTTGTGGAATTATTGGAAACAGTTTCTGAATTAAGCGAACATGGATAGTATATTGCTTTCAAACGTAGAAGCTCAACAAGATGAAATAAGCGAAGGAGATGACATGGATTTAAAGTTTTTTGACACAAAACATCCTGTTAACGAAGCTAATGACGAAATGTTAGACCAGGATCAAAATCGAACCAGTGAAAGTACTACGGGCGGTGAAGATGAGGAAGACACTAAATTGGAAACGATTTCATTACAAGAGTTACCAAGAAAGCAGAAAACGAAAAAGGAGCTTGAAGAAGAGGAAAGAGAAAAAATGCAGTAAGTTTAAACGTGTAAAAAAATGTTAAATTTTATGAAATATATAAACTTTCAGAGTTTTAGTTTCAAATTTTACCGAAGAACAACTAGACCGTTATGAAATGTACAGACGTTCAGCTTTTCCCAAGGCAGCTGTCAAAAGACTGATGCAAACTATAACTGGCTGTTCGGTATCACAAAATGTGGTCATTGCCATGTCTGGTATTGCTAAAGTATTTGTGGGTGAAATTGTAGAGGAAGGCAAGTTTCTGTTAATAGTGAGAACATAGCTAGTGCAATAAATAAACATCTGTTTAATATCAATTTAGCTTTGGATGTAATGGAGGAAATGGGTGATGTTGGTGCCTTGCAACCAAAATATCTGCGCGAAGCTGTTCGGCGGCTTAGGCAACGTAATCGCATGCCCATAGGAAAATTTCAAAAACCATATTTTCGTTTGAATTAATGATTTTTTTTATTACTTTTAAGACGAACAAACTGCGTTTATTAAGTAAGTAATATTTTGTTCTCTCTATGTTAATATTCATTACAAAAAAAAAAAGAGAAATAAACAAAACGTATTTGGCTGAGATAGCCACCACCTGGGCAAAAAGTATGGAAAAAAACTTTTAAAAATTGCCGCCTTTTTGGTTCTTTTCTACACTGCGCGTGTGTCGTTTTACCGGTTTCGATGGTAACTCAATACCAATTATTATATGGACAGACATGGCTAGATCGGCTCAGTATTCCATTCTGATCCAGAATCTGATCTGTGCATTGCAAATGTTTCGACAAACTGATATATACCTCCATATGGTGGTGATGGTGGGTATAACAATCGAAGGTTCCACATATGTACCGTTAATACGAGTTTTTAATAAGAGTTCTTTTTTATAGGTAATCGATCGATTTTTAATTAATATTAAAAAATGACTGGATACCGTTATGCCCGTTTGTGTGTTTACACTCAAATTATGTTTAAGCATTTTTTAACATCTACAGATGTAATAAAATCGCAAACATTCTGTAGAGTACAAATTTTCTCCGAAATTTCTCCGAATTTGCTATTGTTCACAACCCCTTCAATATGGGTATCAAATGAAAGGGTTTAAGGAGTAGAATGCTATAAGCTGTATGCTGTAATTTTAAAACAAATATAGCAGACGCCACCATAAAATTTTAAATATTTTATGAGTATTTTTTTTCATGGTTATTTATTTAACCTCAGATTCAATAAATATTTCATATTAACTTTTATGAAAATAACCCAATTTTTCCACCTCATCGACCATGGCCCTTATAGCATCAACAGTTTCCTCACCGGTAGGTATAATTTGTTTGGCCGACAGCAGAAAACCTAAACCAAACAGATCGGTTTTCGGTCGCAATTCATAGAGAAATGCCATCTTGATGCCCATGGAATAAACCCAATCGATACTACCACCCGAGGCTGGATATATTGCACTATATGTATTACCTCCCGAGTACTTGGTACCGTGACGTTTGCGTATGGCTGCCAGAGTCACATTAAGCACTTGTTTCAAGTCTTTGTGATTTTTCGGTAATTTAGAGGTGTGGCCATACGGATGCAACACCAATTGCGAGAAAGAATGCAATGAGATGTACAGCTTCATGTCGTCGCCCAAATTTTCAATGAACTCGGCCAGAGAGCGTGTTTCCACTTCCGAGAATGCGGATGGACCAGCATAAGTGTCGGCGCAAGGTTTATTACTGGCACCAATTCTATTCCATTGAAAATCCCAATTGCGATTGGGGTCAGCCCCAAAGCAACCGCCCGTAAAGGGTTTACGAGTTTTGCGCCACAAGCGATTACTTTTAAACGAATACACAAATCCATCGGGATTGGCATGCGGTACAATATACCAGTTGTAACGGTCAGTAAGCGTCCGTACACCTGTGTCTTTCGAAGTTAAAAGTTGATTAATCAGATAGGTGGCCGTAGCTGAGGCAATCCATTCTCGTGCATGAATACCGGCCTCAATAAATATGCCAGGTTTTGAGGTTGTGCTCTTAGATATTTTCACACCCATAATGGTTCGGTTCTCATAAGTTCGGCCCACCTCTAATAGCGTTACAAAATCGGAATATTCTTTGGCCACAACATTCAACCATTCGTACGTGTCATCCAGTTGGTAGTACTTGTGCCAATCATACTGGCCAGTGGCCAAAGGAGCGATTTGCATGTCACCTCGGCTACCATCCAGCAATACTTGAACGTTTTGTGACCTCAGTTCATAATCAATTTCTTGATCTTCCATTAACTTTAAGAAATCGGGCAACTTGTGTGGAGCCACCACCACGGTAACGGATTTATTAACACCATGAACACCATCCAATACTATTATGGAATCACTGGACGATTCCAAGTCCCGTAAAAATTCCAATTTTTTCGTATTGGAAGCATTCGCTTTATAAATGTGATAATTATCATAACGCGCTTGCTGGCTGTGACACAATTCAAACAACAGGCTTGAAAACAAAATCGTTTTAAGTTTGATCAGCATATTCCACCCACACCTTCAACAAACAAACAGCAATTGTCTCAATGTTCATCTTTGGTGTCGAACGAATCTTTTATAGGAGCGCACGGCCGAACAAAATTGTACACGAATTTACTCTGGGCGGGCATTGTGTGTCAGCTTTATTAAATACTTTCGCTCTTTCAAATACCAGATAAACCATACTTACAAACACACCTTATGATTGGGAAACATAATCTGCAGCAAATGTGATAATTTTGATAGTTTGTGAGCGTCGCTGATTGAATTTTGCACAAATCATTTAAAAGTTGGTACAAAACAAGTAAGAAAACTGCATTTGGATTAGGCCACATCTTAAATATCCTCTAATAGTGTGTGTCTTACGTATCAAGCGTGCAAGTGGTGGAGTTTTAGACCTCAATACCTCAAAATTTACGACTGTGAGAGTGCCAACAACAGACAGACGTACGGACATACACGTCTAGATCGACATATTTAATATACTTATGTCTCTTGATTGGAGAGTATGAAAATTATATTAGATAAGTTTTGAAGCACTTCAGCGTAATTTATTTTATTATGAAATATTTCGCCTTTAATTGAAAACTCTAGTTTTTTTTTTTTTATAATATTGTAAACATTTATTATTTATTTAAAAAAAATTGTTAACAAAGAATTTCGTAAAAATACATGTTAATAATTAATAAATAAAATAAAATAAAATAAAATAATCTAAAATAAAGTAAAATAAAATAAAATAAAGTAAAATAAAATAAACTAAAATAAAATAAAATAAACTAAACTAAAATAAAATAATTTAAAATAAAGTAAAATAAAATAAACTAAAATAAAATAAAATAATCTAAAATAAAGTAAAATAAAATAAACTAAAATAAAATAAAATAATCTAAAATAAAGTAAAATAAAATAAACTAAAATAAAATAAAATAAAATAAACTAAACTAAAATAAAATAATCTAAAATAAAGTAAAATAAAATAAACTAAAATAAAATAATCTAAAATAAAATAAAATAAAATAAACTAAACTAAAATAAAATAATTTAAAATAAAATAAAATAATCTAAAATAAAGTAAAATAAAATAAACTAAAATAAAATAAACTAAACTAAAATAAAATAAAATAAAATAATCTAAAATAAAGTAAAATAAAATAAACTAAAATAATCTAAAATAAAATAAAATGAAATAAAATAAAATAAAATAAAATAATCTAAAATAAAATAAAATAAACTAAAATTAATTTAAATTTACAGACTGTTTAAATTCTACATGAAAAAATTAATTTAGTACATAATTAAAAAATATAAAAATTAATATACTTTGATAAAGAGAAATCTAGACTCTCAACCAAAAGGGCCGATAATTTGTTTTTAACCAATTTCCGAGAAGCCACGATCGTGATGTAGTAAGTAAGGGGAATGTTTTATACCAAAAATGCCGGTACATGGGAGAAGTTCATCTGTCAAGTGTATGATTTATTAATAATTCATATACTTTATTTATATACTTAGTATTACATTTTCGGGGCAATGAGCTCCCGCATCGGGTTTCATTGTATTATCGGTAGAATTTTTATGTCGACGAGGAATAGAATACATAATGATTTACGTTCAATGGCGATATATTCAGCGTTGTTATAACCGGGACCGGGTGTTGCTATGTTAGGTCAAGTTGTAAGTTTTTGGCGATCGTTTAGAATGGAGCGGAACGTATTGCACTTTCTTTACGGAGAAAACTGTAGAAATTTTACAAACATTGGAAGCTGTTATAGAAGTAAATTAATTAGAAATAAATAAATTAATTAAATCGTTTATTGATTATAAATTTTTATACTTTATTAGATATATGGCGACTTCGCTTACCGCAGGCAACAGGGTCAAGCTCTTATATTCAACTGGCACGCTAGCATTTAATGTGTCCAGTACGCGGTATTTAACCACGTGCTGGTTCCGCTATGTGCCAGTTTCGAGCACGTGGCCGGTTATTTCAAATTTAAAAAAGTGAAAATTCTTCACAATTTTACCAAATGAAACGAAAACTTTTGAATAAATGAAATAAAATTTTTCTACAGAATTGATATAATTTCAAAAAGTGTCTGAGATCATATGAATTTTAAGTAAAGTTATAAAAAAGGGGAAATACATACTAAGACGCATGGCTAGTGTTGATTGAATCATTCACGTCAAGTTAATTCCTTCCAGTTTTCTACTGAGTGTAAAAGAAGTGAAATCTTGCAAGTTTGTGTAAAATTTTACAATTTTAGCTAAAAATCGCTTAAGAGATGGACCATATTTTTTAAACGCTCTGCATGAGATGAGAACTATACCCAGACGGAGGCGTACAAAGTATATACTTTCTTCATTAGCGTCAAAAATTGATTCGATCTAGACATGTATGTCCGTGTGTCCGTGCGCCTGTTTGTTTTATTGGCATTCTCCACCGTCGTATTTAACACATTTTTAATTATTCCGCCCACCATTTAAAAGGAGTGCAATAGTGTATATGCCACGTCCACTGATTACAAATGTCGGTGAAAAGTATTTGCTGGCTTAATAATTGATATAAATAAAGGCTAGGCAGGCGTGCTTAGAACGACTTGGTACATATTTCAATCTGTGTGCACTTCCCAGCTGCTGCAACGTTTGCTTAACAGTAAAATTACCTGTAACCGTGGGGTGGTGTGCAATATATACAAAAATAACTAAATAATGTAATACTTTGAAGAGTGAGGTGAAGAGTTTGTTTTAAAATATCGTTATTTGTGTTATTATTATATTGTTGTTGTTGTTGTTGTTTTTCAGCTTTATATTTTTTCAACACACATACTTGCATTTTAATTGTGTCACAATGATTAATAGTTTTCTGGCAATAGAACTAACACAAAAGAAACCAGAGCAAAAAACGAAACAAGTAGAAATGTTATGGTCGGTCAAGGTGGACTATTTAATACCCCACATTAATTAGCTCCCTAAATTATGCTACAATTAGTTTAGTTGTAAATGTATACACAAGGGGTGGCCCTATATGTTACTTTGTGAAATATCATTATATGGAAAGGGGTTGTAAAAATAGTCCGATTGGGTCCAAATTTGTTACATTTAATTATGAAGCTAATAATGGGGTTATTTTCGTAGTCAAGATGTGTTATTAAAACGATTTGAATCGATCGGTTTTATTAAAGAAAGAGTGCCGTTTAGGAGTTAGAAACATTCGCACACACCCAATATTTGTCTTTGTCAGAAGTGGTGCAGGGTATAAAAAAAGTCAAATAAAAACAAACCATAAAAAGACACAATGCACACATTCCTCATCTATAAACAACAAATGAAAAGATACCAAGTGTCATCATACACACATTTCAACAAACAATTCAAACATCGCTAACATCTACCTCCCGCCCTCTACGCCGCTGCCAAAAAAAACATAGTCAAAGTAAAATGTAACAAGTAAAAAACGAAATGTGATTTAAGCCAAATCTTAAACACCCTCTACCTCTCATACACAAACGGTGAGTGTGGCATGTACCTGATTAGGTCCCTTGTACGTTTTGTATAACCTATCAACTAACAAAACGAATTCTGCATCAAATAAGATGCAATTTTTGTACATTGTGGGCGTGGCATTTGGCCAATTTCAGTTCAATATTAAAGCTTTTGATGCTAATCAAATCACTGAAGGCAGCTTTTGATTGTTGCAAATGGAATAACAAAACTTAGTATACCATCAGCGGTAAGAACAAAAACCGTATAGTAAGTAAGTGTGTAGGGGAAATGTAATAGTTGCATAATGGTGCAAATGAATGAGTAGTAATAACGCCCAACAAAGCGAAGGGAACATAGATAGAATCCTCTACTCTTTTAATAAACGTTTCTTTCTACATATTCAAGAATAGGGTGCAGTTTGGTGCATTATTCTTATACTTATGTATTATGTGCGATATCTAACCCCGATAACAGTCAAAGTGTTGGGGTGTGCTGTGTGTGAGCGTACATGTTTGTTGGTGTTCGTTCCTCCCGGATAACATTACGTTAAAGTTAAAGTGTTATAAACCAAAATGTAAAACTGAAATTGAACAAATTCTTTGACAAATTGGAATTTTCTATAGCTGTTACAAATTCGTTTGCTTGTTGGTCTGTTTGTTTATATGTGTATTTGGTTTGGTACGTTTTCATTCTTCTTCTTCTTCTTCTTTTTCTATTTTTTTTTTGTTTTTGTTGCATTCACTTAATTTTTTTTGCTCCTTCAATGCATTAGTTCAAGTCCAAATTGTGTAAGGGAGTATATTTGATTTGTTGAAAGATTTGTAGCAATTATTTTACTGGGGATAACATGTTTATATTTTTAAAATCAAGGGGACGGTATGGGAATTATTAAATGCAGATGCTTGCAATCCTTAAATAAGTAAGTTGAAGAATAAACTAATAATGTTTAATAAAATGTTTGTTTATTTGAAGCTGTTCACTGTATTAGTCAAAGTTTTTGGGAATCTTGCTGGCGGACCGTTACAGATTTTGAAATATTTTCTGGGTAAACAATTTCTTTATTAGAATTATTATCAAATTTCATAATGTAATACAAAAAAATTAGATTCCCAAAAATAAAAGTTAAAATACCCATTTTTATGAAAAATTATAGTTTTTCTATTTTGTTATATAAACATTATAATTTAGAAAAATGTACCAACTTTTCAGTTTATTGCCTTACTTTTTTTAAAGTCATTAATGTTAAAATTTAAATTTAAAATAAAAGATTCCCAAATTTTTTTAAAAATAAAATATCCGAAATTTCATATCATGAAAAACCTACAAATTTTCTATTTTACAAACGTATTTTTTATTTTTATGTTAAAATTTAAATTTAAAATTCAAGATTCCCAAATTTTTTTACGAAAATACCCAAAATCCCATTTCAAGAAAAGTCTAAAAATTTTTCATTTAACAGATTTAACTTTTTTTAAAAAACATTTATGTTGAAATTTTAATTAAAAATTTATGATTCCTAAAGTTTTTTACGAAAATACCCAAAATCCCGTTTCAAGAAAAGTCTAAAAAATTTCTAATAAACAGATTTAATTTTTTTTTACAAATCAATTTATATTGAAATTTAAAATTCAAGATTCCCAAAAATTTTTATGAAAATACCCTAAATTCTATATCAAGAAAAGTTTACAAATTTTCTATTTTACAGATTTAACTTTTTTTTTAAAGACATTTATGTGAAGATTTTAAACATCATGATTGGACTATTTTTCATTTTAATCATTAATTCATCTCTAATGTATATTGTAAAAGTTTTCATTTATATATAAACTTATAAAATCATAAAATTCAAATTTCTATGTATTTGTTGCATACGATGCTCATCTTTTTTCAAATGGATTTTTATAATACCGCATAACTTATATAGGGTGTATTTTTGAAAGTTTACATCAACTTTTCAAAGAGTGAAGAGTGAAGGCGGAATAGTTTATTATATATATATATATATATTAGTTGTTGCTGCTATTAAAACTCTTACTACTATGTTTATATAACAACTTTTTAGTTTGCGTTCTCTGTCTTTCTTGTGCTATAATTTTTACCAGCGCGTTAAGAGTTTTTTCTGTATTTGTGGCATATGCCATATGTACACATGTATATACACATATGTACATATATATATGTATGTGTAAATTAATATAAATATGTACGTTTGTGTATGTTTGTAGAAATTGAGAAAAAAAAAAGAAAAGAAGAAAAATTGAAAAATGTTAGTTTACAACAAGTGCAATTTGTTCATAAACGTACACACGTACATATGTTTCCCTTTCTTCTTCTTCTTGCCAATTTTGGTTGCTTTTTTGCCCACTTCCCAATTTTGTTGTTAGTTTTTATTTAATTTTTATTTTTTTTTTTCATCGGATTGGTTCAAGGATTTACCGCTATTGCACCAGCTTTCCTGTGCAACCCACTACTACTCAACTATACTAAGCCACTATATTACAATAGTTTGTTAGGAGGACACCCAAGCCAAGCTAACCCTGCCGTACTGCTTACATACATACATACACTTGCAATAACTGAGGAATTTTATTTTTGGTTTCCATTTGAAACTTTTATCAATATATCGGCGATAGTTGTACTATGTGTGCGTCTGTATGTTGAAATCTATAATGTACGATTTTTTTATACCCATCATCGTAATGATATGTGGGGGTATATTGGTCTTGTAAGTAACATAAACGGGCGAACCACACCCTCCACAAGTATATAATTTCTTGATCAGCATCTATAGAAAAGTCGATTTAGTCCATTTATCTCTTCGTGTGTCCCTGTGTCCGTATGAATTTTTACATTTTTTCGTTGGAAGTCTTACGATGAAAGAAAATTTTGATATTGCTCTGAAATTTTATATACGCAATTTTTGAGATTTTCAACAATTTTTTATTGCAATTGTACACGAAGCTTTCAGCACTCCAACAGTTGCAAATTTTGAGATATCCAGCTGAAACTTGTAATACATAGTCATCGTCAATTATCCTTGGATTGAACACGCCTTTCCTGAGATCGTTAAATGCTACTTGATAATAACTATTGTATTACTCTTGAACCATAAGACCTGTAGCCCGGAAATTGGGTATAAATAATTTCTTTATACTCATATGTAGGTACCTTGATATTGAAAATAAGTTAAATCGGACCACGGACCTTCCTATAATTTAATATATTTTAGACTTTTCCCTTAATTACATACAATCCAAAATTAATGTAATGTGAAAATGGGCGTGATCGGTAATTACGTGCTGTTTGCCTTCAAAGAATCATTTCCCAACTATGTGGATGATGTTCATGATGATGGGTATCTTAGATTTGGCATACGCCTAATTTAGCTCCGTTTTACTTGTTATGTTATGGAAAGAAAAAAAAAAAATATGTGGCAAAAAAATGGTTGCGTATAATATTCATTTTCGAGTGAAAACTCTTAACAACATTCTAAGCATATGATCACTATTCATATAAGCAAGCACTCGGACGGTATTGGTCAAAAGGGAAGAAACAAGTAAAGGGTAGGACAGACCAGATGGTTTAAATATCGATTTTGTTACTATTGAGAATAGTTAATGTTTTGTTGTTGCTGTTCTTATATTAAAACTATCTACGGGTGACATTCTCACTCAATGACCTTTTCATGCAAAAACAAAACCAACAGATTTCATTGGATGTATGTACATGTGCATCTCTATGGACTGAAAACAAAACATCTCTACGAGCAAAATGTCTTTGGCATTGTGGCTGCCTTTCGTGAATGCTTTCGCATTAATGACCATCTCTAAAGACTAGAGAATGATTGTAGACTAAGACATAAAATTTGCCTTAATATATTGTATCATTGGGTATATAAATGAAAAGGGTCACTTTCCTTATCTGTCAATAATGTAACGTATTTAACATAATGATAGCTATTGTCGTCTTTCTCAAAGCAAACTAATACACCTATTAGCCTATTAGGTCTTTGGTCCTATTGTAAGAGAGAACGTTGCACACTTTGGTCTTCTGCCAGTTCTGTACATCAATGGCGGGGCATCAAACACTTGGTTTCTTCATCGGAGTGTCAATCTTCTTGTCTTTGGCTAGAGTATACTTCAAACGACCTTCATACGACGAACACCAACCTAGCCATTGCAAAAGTTGTTCTTTTATGGAAGGGACTATATATCAATGTTGACGGAAACCTCACTCAGCTCATGATTCATTCTGAACCGAATCGCAATCACGTATAGGATCAAAGATATTCTTTCTAATACACCCAGAGAAGTTTTCTTACCTTGCATTAGCGTCCATAGAGAAGCACCTTGATGATGAGGGTTTTACATAGAGTAAGCATGGTCAATTAGGAAAGAGCTTTGCTGTTAAATTGCTTGCCCTAGACAAGGGACGCTTTCTACTTTCTACTTTAGCCTACTGTACAACCTTCTAAAATGCCCCTAGCTTATGTGAAGCTTGTTGTAGAATAGAACAAGTTGCTGAAAGTTTTGCTTATTCGAAAATACGCGCTACCAGATGTCAACTTTATCTTGTAGAAACTAATGGTCAATATGTTCTATTAAAATGCATTTCAAGGGAGATTTCGACCAGTCTACTAGTTGGTAGACTGAACAAAGTCATCAATATTGTATGTTATCGAATCGAAGAAACTTCGAAAAATATTCGAAAGAATACAAAAAAGGTTGTTCTTTAGTATGATGACGCCAATGTCGGACGATAATACTTTATCAGCTTTTGGCTGAGAGCTTTTACCGCCTCTCTAGAAGAATAGATCAATTTGTGTAGTAATGAAAAATTACATAAATTAAAAAAGAGGGATCTCATAAATTTCAATTCTAAATCTCTGCTAATGCTTAACTAAAGTGAAAAAAAAAAAACATTATGTACTTTAAATCATTTCAATTCTAAATCATTTCGGAATTTTTTCATTTCATTTTGGCTGAGTGTCATAAACTCAGACCACAACTGTCACAAATTACACATGATCTCTCTCTGTCTTCTTCTATCCAATAAAGTATTCCATTTGTATGTAAAGTCTTAAAGAGTACATATGGATGCTTGGCATCTCTATAATCTTTTTGGGTTATTATTTTAATGGGCTCTATTCTTTTGAAAAGGAATATCAACAAAGTGACCGACGAATCAACCAACCAACCAACCAACCAACCAACCAACACCATCACTGGTCACTATCACAATAACGTGAGCATATGTTACAAACATTTATCATATTTTTTGGTGTAGTCATAAATGACAATATATGCATATCGTTTAAGGAGTTATGTTAGGGTAATGTGGCTGGAGTCATCAAGTAGGTACTGTAGTCAACTATGAAAATGTGTCAAGTGCCAAGAGTTGTTAAGAATGTATGCATACGGATAATACTTGTTTCCTTTTTCCCTTTTTTTTTTTTTTTTTTCTGCAAAGCACTTAACAGCATTTGGTGTTAGAGTAAAAGTAGTATTAAAATAAATCAAATAAAACATGTAAATATATATATAAGAAACTATGAGGTCTATCCTACCATTTAATGCTCTACACCACTTGGTTCTGCAATTTATACGTTGATTATGAAAATTACATGGACAGGGCGTGACTATAAATTGCAATTTTGCCAAAAACTAAATTTGGCTTAGGCCGTATTTTAATTACCCTACACATCTATATATAAAATGTGGGCGTGACACGTATTTAATTACCCTCTTTAATGTGATAGTTATCAAGAATTCTGCATAAAAAAAGGTATTTGTGGGCGTATATGTTAACCGACTACGCCCATTTTTGGGACATTAATATAAACTCAGTTTCATAGTTCAATTTTTGTGGCCGATAGATAGATTTTTGTCAACTTTGGGTGTGGCTTTTCAAGTAGCAAACTGCAGGCAATAGCTAGAAATTTAAAAAAATTTTCAAAATATTTCAAATTCTATTCAAAATTCACAACCAATGCACGGATGGACATCGTGTTAGATACTTTGTAAGGTCTCTGACTCCTTCCTTGGTTGCAAACCAAATGACAAACTCAATATGTCGCCATAATAAGGTGGCGAAGAAAGTGTTTGGTTGTGTCGTTTACACCGCTGCAAGAAATTTATATGAATAAAAGACAATTGCAGTCTGTGTGGTATGGTATGGTATGGCAGCGTCATAGTTTAAAGCAGGTTATGCGAAGATCAATGTATTGGTGTGTAATTACTTTTAATGTTTTACTTTATTTTCAAGTTACGAAAGACTTGCTTTGCACGTTCTGTTAAAAGCCTTTTTTTTTTGTATTTTTTCATAACAACAGAAACTCTATTGCTGCTGGCGGTATTACATTTCCTGTTCAAGCATCTCTTTAAACTTACGCCTAAATATGAGATAATAAATATTTATTGTCATTCGACAAGTTAATAATTTGAAAATTTTTTTTTTTGTATGTCAATGCCAACGTTTGCTTGGAGCTGCCCAAGCTAACAATAAATATTTTTATGATTTTCAGTTTCTCCTTGAGTTATTATTACAACAACAGCAGTACACTCAACTATGATATATACAATTTTAATAGACTGGAAATTATTTATTGTTGCAGTAGCGATATCATGGACAATGCATGCAAGAAGACATGAATACACAGAAGTAGAAATATGGTGATTTTTATCAAATATTTATCTAAGCAAAAAGGGGCAATATAAATCAAAATATTCAAAGAGAAGGTCAGTCAGTCATAGCAAACATTTGTCATATGCATTGTAGTCGTACAGTGTAATGGATGTTTGTGCATATATATAATAATGTTACAGTTGGCTCAAATCAAATCTGGGATATGCTCAAAATGTATTTATAATATGTGGAAATACAAAGTATTCTACATATTCTACAGCTGAGTCGATCTAGACATTTGTGTCCGTGTGTCCGAGTGTCTGTCTATTCTTGGCATTCATACGGGCGTAAATGTTGCGATATTGAGGTGAAATTTTTACAATTTTGGTTTCTGTATGTAAATCGCTTTTTAAAATGGGCAAAACTGGTCAATAGCCACGCCCACAATCGATAAAAATCTATGTATTTGCTACAAAAATTGAGCTATAAAGTTAAAAGTTTAGTATTCATATTTACAATTAATTTATCTATTGATGTGATAAAAATGGGCATGGTCAAAAACGCCCACAATTGATAAAAATATACTTATATACCACAAAAAGTGACGTATGAACTTGAAATTTGGTATTAATATCTGTAATTATACCATCCTTTGATGTACTAAAAATGGGCGTTGTTGGATAACAGGTATGCCCACATTTTTCCAAAAAACCTATACTTAGCGTAAAACTCTACTTTTAAGCTGATGCATAATACATACACTATTAAAGGGTGTAATCATGTACCTGCCACGCCCATTGTTTGTATATATATATGCGTAGGGTATTTATGATTTGGCCTAAGCTCAATTTACTGTTCTTATTTGTTTTAATTGCCTTAAATAATTGTGAACAATGAACTGCAATAAATATTTATTAGTTATTATGTGTTACTCCCTCTCTATCGTTATTTGTTTTACTTTTATTGTTTTTCTCTAAGGGTATTATATTAATTAAAAAAAAATATATATATATCTAATAAAACCTATACGTTCACATACTCGTATTCTTTATAATAAGTTCTTAGGTTTATAAGAAAAGAAAAAAGAAAAAAAAAAACTGCAAGATTATTATTTATATTTTTGCTATAACCACTTGAAATGTCGGCCATTAAATAATATGGAATGAAGTGAAAGAAAATGTCATTAAGTATCAAGTGATACTTACAGATGAAAGCCAAGTTGAAGAAAGAAATGCACTTTGCACCGTATAAAAGAAGAATGAAGAACTCTTTCCAACGTGACTTAATATTACATATAAACTGGCAAGAGAGACTGCAAGTGATAATAAAAGTATGTGGCAAGAAAATAAAATTAATTTTCTCTTAAAAGAAAGGAAAAACAAAATACGTTTACGACGGAAGATTAGTTGTTATGTTGTATGTTGTATCGTTTTCTTTCACTGTACAGGTATTTGCTCAATTTGGCACCATTTCTCACTTTGGTATTAATGCCCCAATAATTTTTATCCAATATTTTTTTTTTTTCCAATACATTGTCCAATACATTGTCAGTTTGTTTGAGTGCCCGGTAGATGAACGCCAAAAACGCTATTTTCAAATTCATTTAGTCCTAGAAGACTTATCGTTTTGTTGAAGCGTTCGGATATTTACATATTTTACATGAAATTAATGGAATGTATGGCCACTGGCCAATAAAAACTATTTCGTACAAATCCGTTCAAGTGGATAAATTGCTCAGAGATAATTGATAAAAAAAAAAAAAAAATACAGTTTACAATGTAATGAAGAAGGGTAGAGGACAGGTTCTATATGCTGAAGCATAAAATCCAATTTTGTTTCTGAAAGTTGTAATTTGATGAGTTGAAGTTTAAAATGGGCAAAAGCGGCTAAGAGTCACAAATACATTTATAATTATTGTAGTAAAATTAAAAATGGGCGTGGCCACTAAACAGATACGCTCATAATATACACAAAAACCTTATAAAGTGTAAAATTCGATTTTCAAGTTGACACGTAATACTTAAACTATTAGACAGCCACGCCCACTGTAAAGAGCGAAATCTTATTTGTTTTTACATAATGAACGAGTGGAATGATTCAGCGGATGTCCTCTATACGTGATGGCATGCTAATGGTTAGCGAACGGTAGATATTGGAACGGGGCGAAAGTGTTTTATCTTAAAGTAAAATCTATTTTATTTTATATTATAGAAAGGATTATAAAAGTAGAGCATATAAATTTTTTTACTTGTTGTTATTGTTGTGCATTAGTAAAAGAATACTCTGTAAATTGCTGTTGAAAATTTCATAGCATTTTATTCATATATGAGAGAAAGATTGTCAACGTTTCTAGGTATACATGGATCCTCTATAGTATTGCAGTTGCACACTTTTATACTTCATCTAATGTTACATTTAATCAGAACGCTTCCTCCCTAAGGTGTGCACATACTCACCGCACATTTATGTTATGTGTCTGTCTGTCTGTAACCCACAATTTTCACATTTCTTTTAATAGCACAAAACCGAACAGCACTTTTAATAACTTTTAATTCATTGGAAAGGAAGAAATTTCAATGAATACAAAAAAAAAAAACAAAAAAAACAATAATAATAATAACAATAAAATATCAATATACAATAAATGTCAGCGGCATAATAACCAGCCCTCACCACTCTTGTGATAATTGTTATAGTTTTGCAAAGTACAGGGAAAGAGAATAAAGAAAGAAAGAGAAAGAGAGAAACATTAGGGAAACGTTGCTACAAAATTTCTATTATTGTTTGTTTCTTTTGTGTTTATTCAACAACAAATACAACAAAAAAAAAAAAAAAAAACAATGCCAACGCATAACGCATAAAGCAAAAGTTTTCTCTCTTTGATTTTTCTTTCTCTCTTTCCCACTCTCCCCTAGTACAGTATTTACAAAATATTATATTAATTGCTGTTAAAGTTATCGTAAAATTGTTATGCGTTTTTGTTGTTGTTGTTGTTGTTGTTATTATTATTATTTTTCGTTTCAAAGGTTTGTGTACTTAACATTTAAATTGATTATACTCTCTCCCTCTTTCATATATACACTCATACAGTTTAAACTTATTATCTTCCTCTATCACTCTCTTTGTCTTTTATTCTATTATAAAACTGAAACTAGCCCGAGGAGCCTTTCAACGAAAAAGTGGAAGAAATATTTTGATTTTATTCTCTACGTCGAGTATGGACAGTATACTAAATTTGCTATATTGCCTGCAACATATAAAAATCAAACATAATATGCTTAAAAACCATGCCCACAATTAGCAAAAATCTTTTTCATATACAAAATTTAATCATTTTAAAATGTGATATATTATATAATAAAGAGTCTATATAATGAAATGTTAATAGCAATGGGGAGGCCCCGCAATGTCTGGGTAACTCAAAATTGCAAAAACTGTATTGCCAAAAATTAGTCCCCTTTAAAACCCGTAGCTGTAGTAGCTGTATTCACATACGAGATCTTGTAGTAGTTACATCTAAACCGTTCAAAAAGAAAGCTTAAAATAGGCGTAATTTCATGCACCCAGCATTTGGAGTATATCTTGCCTAAATCTCAATTTAACTCTTTATACGCTCTTTATACTAGTTGCAGTTGTAGGTATATTAAGTTTGTTCAGCGTAACTTCTAAATAAGGACCGGAGAGCCTATTATTGAAAATGAACACCTTGGACTTTTATTAGAGTCTCCCTTCACATAATATTTTACTAAAGTTTTTATATGACAACAAGTTGCAACAATTACAAGTTTTTGATATAATAATAGACGGTACTGAATTTGGACGCGATGGTACTACTTTGTTGAAACCTTTCTCATATAAGATTTTTTCAAGAAAGTAACTTTAAGTTAGAGTTATAATGGACGGGTCTGATTGACTAAGATTGTTAGGATTTTTAAGTACCACTAAATAGAGAGTTTGTACAATTTTAGGCTTATATAATACGGATAAAAAGTATGTATTTACAATACATTGCCAAGGACCGTGGATTCTTTTACATCGTAAAAAAATTGTACATTCTAGAATAACTATGTCTGTACGTCCATCAGCATGGCTATTAATCAAAGTAGAACTTCCCATTAGTCTAAATTCTTGTATATCTAAGATTACAATCATAACTTTTAATCTAAATTAGATTCAAGATGTAGCCATAATTTTAAAATATAGTAAAATGGTTACAAGGCTTTAATTAACCCAGTTTGACTATCTCATAAATCAGTTGCTGTTTGCAGGGTATTCAACGTATTCGAATTTAACGATTTTAAAATGTTTAGATTTCGTATTAATTTCTTTCATCGTTTTCTTTACTTAAGTATGGATGTTGATATTATTGATTGTGTATATAAATATATAATATTATAGAGAGTTGCCTTTACCATTTTAAATTTATTTATAGTGTATACTACTGCATACAGAAGTATATTACGTTTGTGTGGATGCTTGTTAAGCCAAAGAAATAAATTAGATTTAGTCTAAATCTTAAATATCGCCCACGTCTATATACAAAGAGTGGACGTGATGCATATTTGATTGCTTGATGGATTTTTACTTGATCAAACCATTTTTCTCTTCCGGATATAATTATACTGATACGATTAAACGAGTTATTTGTACAGATGGTTATGTTGCAACTTGAATGATGTAGGAGATTCCATTTGCTATTTTGTGATATTATTGTTGTTGTTGTTCTTTTGATTATTATCGGTAATGGGTTATGTACACCATTACCATGGATATTTACCAAAATTGCTTTGGTTAGCGAAAAAGAAAACTTGTTACAAAAGTTTAATTTGCGTTTTGCGTTTTTGCGAAACAAACATATTTTGCCTTTCGCTCTTTCCTCTTCTATGTACATTCAATGCCTCAAATTATTTAGTCAGAGAAGACTATTCTAAATGTTGAAGTTTTCTTTGTTACATAAAGTTGATTTTCATCATTCTCATAAACAGTGAAATTGGATAAAATAAAAGTTGATCTACGTGTTTAATACATATACTAGGTAGTGATGATGATCTGTTGTGTAATTATATATTTGGATTGGTACGTTTCGGTTATACTTTCGTTGACTCTAATCATATTCGAAACAACTGGCATTCGTTACTTTGCTTTCATTTCGTTTTTTGTTGATTCTTTTGTTTTGTAACTTCATTCCATTCTATTGATTATTTCTCATTTGCCAGCATTTTCATTTAATAGCCGATTAGGAAATTTCTAACAACTATTAACCCATGGAGAATAATAATTAAAATCAATAATATATAAATACTCTCTTAGGGCGAACTGTAGCATTTTGTTCCATTGTTTTGTGTCTATCTAAATAATTGATCTTTAATGTTGTTCGTTGCTTTATAAACTCTGTTAATCTATAGATAATGTTTTGTTTTTCCATATGAGAGAGAGAGAGAGGGTTTGTTGTAGTGAAGCAGGCTTTTACTAAATGCTTCAGGTAATAAAATTAATATAAGGGAAACACTTAACCAAACATTTACTATTGTATCAGTTTTTATTTCTTCTTTCATTACTTTGATGAAATCAATTAAAAAGTTAAATTTGGCTTAGGCCACATCTGAAATACCCTCTACATTTATATACAACAGTGGGCGTGGCAAATATATAATTTCGCTCTCTAATAATGTATGTATTATGCCACAGCTTGCAAGTCTTGTTTTATGAAGAATATGATTTTGTGTAAATTGTGGGCGTGTTTGTTAATCGATTACGCCCATTTGTGACACATGGAGCGTTGAGATAATTATAGGTATGTATATTTAGACTTTATAGGTCAATTTTTGTAGCAGATAAGTAGATTTTTGTCGATTGTGGGCGTGGCTATTGACTATTTTTTTGCCCATTTTAAATAGCAATCTGCTTGCTAAAAGTGTCTGTACTAAATTTCAGCTCAATATCTCAAAATTTACGTCCGTGAGAATACCAACAAAAGACAGACACACGGACATATGGACAGACATATCTTAATCGACTTCGTTTTTAATGCTAATCATGAATATATATACAGTGTAGGGTGTGTGACGCCTTCTTCTAGGTATTGCAAACGGAATAACAAACTTAGTATAGCTCTCCGTGTAAAATAAAAGTTTTCATTTTTTCAAATTTGCTCAAGCGTATAACATAAGTGTGTTCTTTAAATATTACATAGCACTACGTATTAAACATATTGTTTAGAAAGCATCAAAAATTACTTAAAACGCGTGATAAGAGTGAAGAATGAAAAATTTTCATAAGGGGAGGATAAAATAGCAAAAATAATAGCCAACACAATAAATATTCCAACAATACATATACATCATACACGTTGTTAATTAAAAAACATGAATAGCAAGAACAACAACAATACCATTAAACATAATCAATGAACAATATTGCAGTCATTCGAGAATCACACCAATATGAAAAGCATCAGAGCATGCAATTATGCTCGATATATAACGGTAAAATAGAAAAGATTGACAAGACAAAGAACTTTAACGAGTTAGCTTGTATTAATAATACTAAATAATACATGTGAATGCAGCTAGAATCGATTTTAACCATCATTCATAAAAATATAATTTAGCAATGCAATCGAGTGTATAACGTAGAGCCAAAAACACAATTAAACCATCTAGCAGCAAGAGTTATATTACAGAAGAAAAAAGAAAAACAAGTAAAAATGCTTTCGCCAGTTGTACCCAATCACTTAATACCCCCATACACCGCTTAGGTATTTAAGAATATCTAAGTTGTTGGCCAAAAACCAAATTGAGTTTTCTTACTTGATTTTACAACTTATTACGATTTACTCTTACTGAAACGGTGGGCGTGGCAAATCTATATATATTACGCCCTCTAATATTGTACGTATTACGTGTCAGCTTACAAGTCAAGTTTTACGTAGGGTATGGATTTTTTTGTAAATTGTAAATGTGTCTGTTATTCGATCACGCCCATTTTTGGTACATCGGTAGATAACGTAATAATAAATATTTGTACTAAATTTCAACTTAATAGCAAAATTTTTGTGTGCAAATATATAGATTTTTATTGATTGTAGGCGTGTTTTTTATATAACCACGCCCATTTTTTGATATATCAATAGTTAAGTTAATTGTAAATATGTATATGAAATTTTAATATTAGTGGCAGATAAATAGATTTTTATTGATTGTGGGCGTGGTCATTGAGCGATTTTTACCATTTTAAATAAAAATCTGAGTGAAAATACTTAAAGTATTTATAAAAAAATTTCAGCTCAATATATCAATGTTTACGCTTGTGAGAATACCAATAACAGAGAGACATGCGGACATACGGACATACGGACATATTATGTTTAGATTGATTCAGTTTTTAATGCTGATTAAGAATCTGGATGTTGCAAACGGAAAGACAAAGTTAGTATAACTTTCATTTTATGTAGAGGATATAAAAAGGTTTAATTTGATTCAGGCCATTTAGAACGATTGTATCCTTTTCATACTTTATTATAACTTTGTATTAAAAAATTTACGTAAAATGTATCAATATCATAATATGTATGTATATACATTATTACAAAAAAAAGTAATGTTTAAAATATAAATAATAATGAACATCAACAGTAAGTAATACAATACATACAATAAAGCTTTATATAGTCATTGTAATAAAATCACAATTTGAAGATATATTGTATGTACATAAGTGAGTAAAAAGAAGAAAGGATTCGATAAACATTTATGTCTGTCTGTTTTATTAGAGTAATTTAATTTCATGTTGAATTCGTCAGTTTCAGTTCAAGTTGAATCCAGTTGAGTTTATGTTGATGGGTCACTACTGCACACTTTTTATTTTAATTTGTTCCCTTCAGATGTACTCAACTGTTATTATTCTTCATTTTTTGTTGTTTGTTTTAATGATGACATATGTCATATGCTGTGTATAACAAGGCAGGATACAACATTGTGTGCAAAATGCAAAAAAAAAAAAAAAAGAAAAAAGGAAAAAAGAGAAAAAAAAAAACAAAATTCTAAACTAAACTTTGTAGCATCACAGTGAATCCACACATACACATAAATATGCCAGAGGCTGAGGTTATGTGGTGATTGTGGTGGTCATAAGCGGTATAGGATTGTGCTAAAGCATGTGTAGCAAATATCCATTCTCTCTGTGCGTACAATTCTTTGGTAAATTGTTTCTTTTTTTTTTTTTCTCCCCGTTTCATACATACACACATTTTACTGCTGCCGTTGTTATTGCTTTTCTATATAATTTTTTTGTTTTCTGTATTTTTTTTTTTTTTCTGTTTTTTTTTTTGTATCATCCTGTTTTATTTTGTATTTGTGGTAGACTTGTGTAAATACATGTGTTTAACAATGTTTGGACCAACATGTGGTTAAAATTGGCATTTACCACACGATTGTTAGAACAAATGTTTATAATACGTATGCAAACTTATGTCTGCATTATACGTACAGTTATGTAAAGATTAGGCAAAAATTAAACATTGCTTTCAAGCAAAAAACAATACAATACAAACCAACAAAAACAAAAGCAAATATTATAGTCGATTGTATTCATGCTTTTAATACTCTACACCGTTTCAATTTATCCCAGAATTACTTGAAACATTTGTGTTATAAGTGTTTTATAGAAAAAAGGTTCTCCAAATATTACAATCGACTACAAATTTGTTAAAGTTAATTAATTAAAAAAAAATAATAAAAGAAAATTTTTTTATGATATTAAGGCGTTTTATTGGGAGGAGTTTTAAAAATGGTCAATTTTCAATTGTTATCATTTTCTGTGCCAAATTTTATCCCGTAAATATCAAACTTTTTGTTTGTTTGTGGCAAAAAAAGTACTTGGACAGACGGACAGATATGATTTAATCGTTTTAAATTATGATTTTGGAACCAATTAGTATAGTTAATAAGTAAGTCTGTCATTTTCGTAGCTACACACAAACAATTTTGCACTACTTTGTAATGTTGGATATAAAAGATTGTTGTTTTGGGCTTCAAAATAAATCTTAAATACCCTCCAAAGTGTTGCCAAGCTATGTATTATACAATTGTACTTTCTTTAATCAATATATCCTAAACTAAATCCGCTTCTTTTATAAACTATAGAAGTGTCTTCTTAAAGGTGATGATATGAAAAAATCAAATGAAAAACAAAAAATTGACAAAAATTGATCAAATCAACCTTTATTTACATAGTGGGCGTGGCAACTGGCAGTTTACGTTTGATATGCAAATGAACTTATTCGACATATTCCGTACAAAAGAGTTTTTTTTTTGTAAATGGTGGGCGTGTCTGTTATATAACTGTGCACATCGACACAACTTTGTGGCTAATAGAGAGGACATGGCTATCAACCCTTTTTCGCCCGGATATATACTTTCTAAAGATTGCAAGGCTTTTTTCTGGGTGTTGCAAACGGAATAGCAAATTTAGTATACATACCATCATCCCCAAGGCGACGGCTATAACAATATGTTTAATGCCAATGAATTTTTAATCGTTTAAAAATGGAAATTTAAATGTACGCATTTTGGAAAAAATTCACAAAGAAACATTTGCATTTTAAATGAAACCTTATTCGTTTTTTTGTTTTTTTTTTTGTTTGTTGGAAATTCGTTAACACAAGCCCAACTAATATAGAATATAGGATAGATGATATAGATTGGGACAGGATAACAAAAGATAGGAGAGGGTAGTAAACAATAGTCGGAAAGTGTTTATTTAGTATAGAGAGGACTTGTAGTGCCTTGCAAACCTGTGCTCTTAGCTTGGGACTTTTCAACTTTAAAATAGATCAAACTTCTCAGCCCTGAACTTCATATTAACTGCAGTGTTAACATATAATTATTCAATAAGCGGCGCCTGGTCCAGATAATTCGCAGAGGATATGTTTCGGTGTCTCTAAGGCTGAATCACATTGTCTGCGAATGTCAGTACATATCAGAGATATTTTAGGATATTATATGAAAAAGCAGTGAACAGTTTTAACAAGCCTCTTTACAGTTCCAGCCATTCAGTAGCCGAGTTGGCTTTTTCGTTGTATGGGATGCGGGTTCCAACTTAGCTAAGGACAAAGTACTTTTGTCAGATGGAACTTGAACTCGTTTGTCACATTAAACTGGTAATCCACCAACGATTAAAAGTAAAACCATGAATGTCGCGATTGGTTTGATAGGCGATTGAGCTGTTAGCCTATAAGAATCTATATTTTATGAGATTTTATAAATCTTTTGCCTTGCCTTTGTCCTTTGCAATTTTTACAATGGCAAATGATTTGTCCTGTTTTTTCTGTAAAGTGTGATTATATCCCAGTTTGTTGGTAACTCAACTGTCTCATTGCCACGGATTATTCTGTGACTAGACATCCAAATTAATAAAATCTCTTTCCTCAATCAAATTAATAATAATTTTGTATAAATTTTTGCTAAATTATACAATTTTTTTGTTTATTAAATCCCTTTTATATGTTCTTACAATATAAACGTTATCATTTTAGACATCATGTAATTACTTTATTGTACCTAATTGTGATTGCTTAGTAAATAGTGTTTGTAAACGTTTGCAATCTCTCTACTAACCATCACTATTTATATATTGTATACCCAGTATATGATTAGAGCATGTCTTACTCCAATGCTTACCTTTACAAATGTAATACTTGGTAATCCCTTGAATAGCAGTTGGACGACAGGTTATCATAAGTAATATAATGACTAACATAACATTAAGCTGTACAGAATCACCATTCCACAGAGAAAGGAAGACAGACAGAGAGAGAGAGAGAGAGCATGGATTGTAGCAGCCTGTCCAAACAACTTTGACATATGCTCTAATATAATATGTACAAAGTATTATGACATAAAAAATGTTGTAAAAACTATATAAAAAAAAAAAAAAAGCGAAAATGTTATAGTCGTTGAAACTCGACTATTTAATACCTTACACTACCATATAAGTTACTTTGTGAATTATCATTATATAACAAAAGGTTTTAAAAATGGTCCGATTATGTCCAAGTTTAGCTTAACTAATTTTTTTACCAAATTTTATCAAAAAATATTAAGAATTGAGATTTTTTCTTTATAAAAGTTTTCATTACAATAGAATCTTGTATGGAGAGGGGTTCTAAATAATGGTCCGATTCGATCCATTTTAAATAGAGTTCCTCTTTAGGCCAATTCATCTCCTTGAACCAAATTTCACCATAATGTCTCAAAAAAATTATAGGATTCTATATGGGGAGGAGTTCTAAAAATAAACCAATAGTATAAATAAGGTCTTCCTTTGGGCCAATATATGTCCTTGTATTGAATTTCATTGAAAAATCTCAAAAAATGCGATTTATAGCTTAAGCATAAATTTATCTGGACAGAGAGACGGATAGACGGACAGAGGGACATAATTAAACCGATTAAGATTTTGATGCTGAATTGAAAGTAAGTGTGACATTTGCCGCTTAAACGTTACAAATATTCGCACAAACTTAATACACTCTGGAGGGTATAAAAACATTGGCATACCTTGTATTCCTTTCAGTTATTCAATAAAAACAATATTAATGTATAATAAGTTAATTTCATATAAAGCGTTATTAAAATTCAATTTAATTATACATAAATAATAAATCCATTATGTGAATAATACAAGAGACAAGCTCAGATTTAGAATAATATTATTATTGTATTATATTAGGCTTGTGTTTAAAATTACAAAATTTATAGTCCAGCTTTAGGCGCTGCTTTCTGTTTTCTATTAATATTATATTAATAAATATATGTGCAAGCTTGAGCAATTTAAAAATAACTTTGAATTAAATAGCTTTTAAATAATGATAAACTTAATTTAATAATGTGTATTATTTTTGAACCACTTTTTCCGACTATAATATATAATAAATTAACAATAAATAAGAATAATTTCGATTAAACTGTCGTCTCCCGACAACATATTTGCTTTAAAAATAATCAACTTTTATAAAAGTACAATAACAATGACAAGCACAACAAAGATGTCTTCATTTTCAGGACACCATTTTAGCAATACGGTCAATAAAATGTAAATTTATTTTAATCAAAAATAAATGAAAATTTACTTTGTTTCTATTCTCGTTTGTGTTGGTAACAAAGGGGTAAAAAAAATCCTTTTCAGAAACAAAATAACAAACATGGTTTTTCTTTTTCTTTTTTTATGTAACAAATGCTCAACACATTTATTTTGTATCCAAAAAAAAAAAAAAAAAAAAAAAATCACATACAAGAAAGATATTATAAGTAAGAACCCTAAAATGGCTTTTATTACAAAGATGGTATAGAGTTAAAATATTAAAAAGGAAAGTTATTGTATTTTTTATACTGGATATGGGAAAAAATGCTGTCTCTTGTTTAATAGTTCTTCAGATTCGGTTTACATTTGCCAAGAGCTAAAGAAAGGTCAAAAAAGTAATTTTGCATCCTCGTTGACCGTGTGTTTCTAGTTCAATCCAAAATTGATTCTGATGTTTAAACAAAATTCTTTCAATAACTTGTAAAGATAGAGATTGTGGTGTATTTAGGTACTTGGAGTCTCTAAGCGGCAACATCATTTAAAAGCCTTTTAATTAAATTATTAATACTGAAAAATATAACTTTTTACACTCTCCGCATTAGACCTGGAAGAAGGGGCCAGAGACGGTAAAAAGTATATATAATTTTGATCAGCATCAAAAACTGTATCGATCTAGATGTGTATGTCCGTAAACAGGCATTTCCCTGGCACATATTCTATAAAGATTTGTGCAGGTATCGAAACTTTCAACCCAACTACAGGGTTTTCTTATTGCTGTTATTCATTTTGTTGTGAAACTGTCTACAGTCTATTAACCAATAGTTCGCACTATCTGGTCTTTTCCCTGATATTCTCCAATTCAAGTTGAATTTCAACAAACATGCATAGGGATTATTCTCCTGGCTATTTGCGAAACAAAAATCTCGAATCTAAACCAGTCACTCTTATCTGGGTGCCTCTGTAAGAATCAAATTTCATTCTATGACGGGAATTGCTAGATTAATATTATTAAAAAGTACTAAATTTGTGTTGGATCCGATTAATTTTAGAGCCTCTCTTAAGCAGAGCATTTTTCAAGTTTTTATGAAATTTTTACTGTGAGTGCAGTATTATCATACAATTGCGTTCTGAACAGAACGAATCTTTAGGGATCACCTATAACATTGAAACTCTTTTTTTTTCTTGCACTAAAATCATTTTATGCCTAGAGCGTCTCATGATTTAGACACACAGTGTATGCAACAGATTTGAACAATATGTAAAAGTTATTAATGATTTATAAAAGTAATTTTAATTATATTAGCCATCAATATTTATAATTATATTTTTTACATAACAGCTAAATAATTATACGTATATGTACAATGTTTTGGGAGAATTTTTGTCAAATTATTCATTGAAGTGGAAATGTTAACAATTTATATATGTTACCTAGTGGCCATAATGCATAACTGTCTGTATGTAAACTTAAGTATATATATTGGATATATAATAATGTTTTATTATTATTAATTATTGTAGTTGTTGTTGTTGTTGTTGTTTATTATCCATAAAATATATTGGCAAAATAATAGTTAAATAAATTATTACAAATTCATATATATGTAGAGAGTGGAGGGTATAGAGTAATTTTTGGAATCAAACAAAGTAAAGCAGTATTGTATGTAGGCATCCAATTAAGTATACTCCCAACATATACATATACATACATATTGTATTGTGGTAAGTTGTGATGTTTTCAGGGCTAATGTTAATTGGAGTTGTGCGGTTGGTTACAATGGGATTATTTATAACTAGTTATCTGAATAAAACCAAAAGTTGATTAAATAACCGCAAAAAATATATTGCAAACATAGCATACATACATATAGCATACATGGCACTCATATTATAATATAATCCAATTTATTTGTAAAAGCGTTTTGTTTATTCACGTATAATAAATAGAACAGATCAGAATATATTTTTAAAATGAAATATTTCTTTTTTAATTATAAAGAACAAGAGAACATTATTATTCAATTTAATAATAATTTAGATCATTTAATAACAGCAACAGTAACAGTAACAGTACTGATCTTACACCCCATACATAGAAATTGCCACCTAATTGAGACACATTTTAAAAACGCCCCAGTATCCTCGCTAAATTTAAACAGGAACTATGTAAAAAACAATAATGATTGTGATAAATTTTGTAAACTTTTCTCCATCTCGAACGTTTCAATAAGAAAATTTCAATTTTTATGATGGAAATAAGCCTCAGCTATACACCTTATAATATATAGATAAAAAAAGGGGCTCTTTAACTAATTTACTTCTAATGCACTCCTGTAATATTTAAAAAGTACAAATAAATGAATTGTACCTGGCAAGCGACTACTTCTCTGTTGACAGTTATAAAGAAAAAAAAAAAAAAGAATTTCTACATATCTTGTCGCAAAATTAATTATAAGTAAAACTAAATATCTGCATATTTGTGCCATAAATTTTCTTTCGTTACATTTTCCGCAACATGAACTCATATAAAATTTACACACAAATGCATGCACATGCATACCTGATGTTTTATATGTTGTAGATATGTATTTTTTTTTATATATAGTTGCCATCATCATCATCATCATCATAACGGCAATTACATACATTCTCTAAAACATAATAAATCTCTTTGGCTGAATAACAGATAGAGACAGAGACAGAGTCAGAGACAGAGACGTACAGACGTAGAGACAGACAGTTGCAACCGTTATGGCATTAGTTGATTCATGTAGAGTCAATGAAAGAAACAGTTAGGAGGGGGAAATACTATAGAAACGTGTCCAACGTAGTGAAGTTTATGTATTTTGCTGATTCATTTAAAGATATTGTTGCTCATGCACCTAATAGAAGAAAATACTTGGAAAATTAAGTTTCCTCAAGCATACACACAAACACATACGTACGCTCACATAAGCACATACCCACACAACAGCCAGATAGATATGCATTATATTCATTTGCTGTGCTGCTCTCTTCATAATAAATTTTCTTACAAGTTAATGCTATAAATTCACAAGTTTTGTGGACAAATGAATCAAACTACTGTAACGTGTAATATATATATATAGGGCACCGTTGTATGGTGAGAGGGAGACGACAAGAGACATTGAGGTAAAAGTAATATTTATTGAATGCATACATACATATAGATAAAATGGGTGCAAATGCATTCGTATGCAATGGAGTGCAGATAACCGGAGACTTTCAACACAAATGTCATTAAATGAAATTTGTGACTTTTGGTCAATTGAGATCACGACAATATATATAAACATGCACTTAAATGCAAACACACACATGTATACATGTATACATACATACACACACACATTCAATCATTCGTACTAATTTTATATGTAGCAGAGGTATAGCTTAGAAGACACTTTTATTTATATTTTTTTTTTTTTTTTTAAGATAAGAAAATTTTATATCAGAAAACTTTTGACATTATAATCTAATCAATTGACTATGAAAATCCTATTTATTTACACACAAACACACACACACACACACACACACACTTAATTTATATTTATGTACAAATAATTGTAAATTGGAGTAATTTTCATGTTTTAGTTGTATCTACATAATTGTTGTTGTTGTTATTGTTGTTGTAATGCAGTTGTAATAAATTATGTATTTCATATATCCAAAGACACTTCCAAGATCATAAAAATTGTTAAATTTTTATAATATCAGTTATAGTTGTCGGCATAAGTTATGATGGCTTTTAAATGAATTTGAATTGAAGAAGAGGAAGAAGAAAACGATTTCTTAAAAAGCATTTCAAGTAATATATTAGGAAACAATTGATAAATATTTGGTTTATATATAAGAACAGCAACAACAACAATTCAGTAAGAAGTAAAAATTATAAATTTATCTTATAGGTGAAATTATATACAAACAGTGAGCGTGGCGGATATGTTATTACGCCTCTAATAGTGTATGTAGGCAAGTCAAGTTTTTCCTTGTTAAGGCTTCTTGTATATTGTAGGTATGTCTATTTTCCGACCACGCCCATTTTCATCACATTGACGAATGGAGTAATTAAAAATGTGTCTACCAAACGGATTTCAACTTTATAGCTCAATTTTTTGTGGCAGATTATTAGATTTTTGGCGATTGTGGGCGTGACTTATAACCAATTTTGTCCAATTTAAGGAGCGATCTGCTAGTGATAGCGAAACTAATAGTGTTTGTAAAAAATTTCACTTTAATATCTAAAAATTTACGCACGCAGGAATACCAACAACAGACGGACACACGGACATACATGTCTAAATCGATTCAGCTTTTAATGCTGATTAGGAATACTTTGTAGAGTCTTTGACGTCTCTCTACGGATATTGCAAAGGTATTAAAGGGACAGCGATACAATCATCATAATACAATAAATTTTGGTACTTTCTGTTGTTGCGAGGATGGATTTTATCCAACCAAATGTCCTCTTCATATCGCCATATTTGAGACTTACATATAGATAGATTTTTGCGTTTTGTTGTTTTTAGTGTAGCTTGCAGCTGATTGTGTGGTATGTGAAGAATGCCAACCCAGTCAAATCCATAACGATTATAGTCTCTTTTTTAATATCTGATACTGTTAAGTTAACGATAATAATGATGCTTAATCCCATCTAGTTATTGGCAGTCGCATTGTTAACATATAAAGTTTTATTATTTTATTCTTGTCGAATTTTTTTTGTACAATCTATGAGACAAACTATTTTGTACATATTTTTGTTATACCCTCTTGGGCCTTATTACGTGTAGTAAGTAATTTGCTTGTTAAGCTGGAGCATCAAACTAGTGTTTATTATAAAAATAACGAGTAAAAGGAATAAGTTTGGCTTAAGCCAAATCTTAAATATCCTTCACATATACAAAGAAACCGTGAGTGTGGGAACAACAGTTTTTTGTAAATTGTGCTCGTTACTGTTATCTGACCATGCCCATTTTTAGCGCAGCGTTGCATGCAGCTTAATATTTACGATCGTGAAAGTGCCAACAGCATCAGATCGATTTGCAGGATCTCTGATGTCTTCTGTTGGGTGTTGCAAATTCAATGACAAACTTAGTATACTTAGTGTATTGTATTGTATGTAAAACGTTTTTCGCTTTTGTCCATTTTCCTACTAATTTCCCTCTCTCTCTCTCTCTCTCTCTCTCTCTCTCTCTACCACTATTTCTTTCTCTTTCATATAAACAAAACGAAAAGCAAACAAAGCCAAGGTTGGCACAATGAGCACTTGAAGCAACGTTTACAAGTACCTTTATTTACTCTAGTGTTTATTTGCCCGCTCTTCTGCTTTTATACAAGTAAGTATACGTAATATGTATGCAAGTATGGGCGAATATGTGTGTGTGTGTTTTTTTATTTTACTTTTTTTTTAAACAAAGCTCAGGGGAGTGATTGCGTTAGCTAAACAACAACAGCAAACAACCTTCCTGCGAGCACTTGAACACAATAGCGCACAATAGCGTACAATAGTGAAACGACAGTAATAATAATAAAGCGAAAACGAGAATAAAATGAGTCAACAAAGACTTTGTGCAGCAAACATACATTAAATTTTAATTGCTTCTGTTAATGATTCAATATTAACATCATCACACTCAACATCAACATCAAGCTCAAGCTCAATCTCAATCTCAATCTCAATCTCCATCTCCATCTTATGCTCTCTTGTGCCTGTAATGCCTTAGGTAATAATGTCCAAAGATGGTATTCGTACGTTTATGCAATAGTGTATGTACGTACGACCTTAGGGTACAAGTTAGAAAACGCAACACTTGTAACGTAAATAAATTTCTTCATAATGACCTTGTGTAGACAACATGGACCGAATGGCAACATTTTATTATGTTTTTTTTTTTTTTATTTTAATGATTTCCAAATATGTATTTGTTGCTTTGTTCATCACCTGTTTCTTCCTCTAATTAATATTAGAAAGCAGCAATGTTTGCAATTACATGGCCTGACAATTAAACATCTAAGCAGAAAAAAAGCAAAACTCGTTGTTCGCTTATCTGTACGTTGGAGTCCATTAGTCTGAACAATAAAAAAAAAATCATTAATTTCTCTTGCGAGAAACGTTTTAATAAAAATTGTAGAAAAAATTGTATATTTGACAGCTTTTTATGAAGTTTTCTCTCTCTCTCGCTGTCTTCATCGAAAGAAAAGAATTAATAGAAAAATGCGGTGAGTAGAAGAAGATGCATAATATAACACTACAACATGGCTACACACACACACACACACACACATTCGAGTGCAATATCAATTATATGTCGCCATCACAAATGTATTTGAAAAATATGAAGAAGAAGAAGAAGAAGAAGAATGATGCGAGAATCAATTCAAAGACTATGTGAAAGGGTCAACGTTGACTTTTGGGCGATTCTTAAAAAAAATACCGATTTAATTAAATGACAACAATAACAACAGCAACAATAATAATAAAAATAACAGTAATAATAATGAAAGAAGCACAAACATGTGGTTGATTAGAGACCCCGTGGGGGATTTATGGTGATGGTTATTTCAAAACAGAGAGTTTTACGGCCAAAGGTTGAAACTGACTTATCTCGGAAATGCTTCAGTAACCATCAAAACATATAACTGTGGGGAGTTCAGCGATAGCAAGCACGGACTATCTCAGCAGATACAATCATGTGATGAAAAATAATACATCAGCACCCAGCCCCAGGGTAGATGAATTCCACTACAAATCCCGGGATAATTAGCGTACTAAGTACGAAGCAATAGGTGTGATAATTAACAACAATGTTGTAGCAACATCAGGTGATGAGGTCCATCTCCAATTTAACGATCTTCTTCTGACACATGTCATCGTAATGTTTTAAAAATTTTAGTCACTTATGAGACAGTCGGACATGCGTCATAAAATTTTGATTCATCTTCACAAAAAATTTCCTTCCCAATGTTCTGAAATGATGCAGTGTACAAAAAAAAAGATGAACAGCATCGAACGTCTTTAATTTATTAAATATTATTCATCGACAATATCGGCAAGAGATCAAAGTACAAAGTATTTTAAATGTTTCTTACAGTAAAGCTTCGCAATAGTTTTCTCTGCCATAATAAACACAATACAATACAGTTAAGAGTAGGAGACTGTTTTTTTTTTTTTTTTTTTTTGTGTATATTTAGTACCTTGTCCCCTCACCAGTTAACAGTTAACATCAGTTCTTCCTGCATTATTGTAATGGATAGTAATTGTTAAGGTTTCCTTTTATATTCTACTCTACAACTTGTACTTCTTCTCACTTGTTCTTCTTCTTGTTACTAGTTTTTCTTTTTTGTTTTGTTTTTTCATTTTACTGTTTTTCATTTAACTTTTCTTTAATTTGTTACAATAATGATACAAAGGAGAATTTATATGGAACAAAAACGACAGAGATTCTACAAAGATAAAAAGTACAGAATGACATAAACATTCAAACAAAAAGCCATGTTACCAATGGTAACCGGGTAGATGCGTAGCATATAGAGTTAAAGTAAGTTAACATAAAGAAAATGAGCGAGAAAGAGAGAGAGAGAGAGAAAGAGAAAAGGAAAGAAGATGAAAGACAGAGACAGGTTATCTAATTGAAGATATCTTTTCTTAAATTCTAATCTAACTCTATGGCAGTAAAGTAGAGTAGTTGTTGGGATATAATAATGAAAATAGAACTGCGTCAACTGTTCAAGTGTAGGTATGTGTGTACGCGTATGTGTAGGTGGGCGAGCTGTATATTACTATGTGTTATGTGTCTATTTGTCTTCGTTTATTTAGAGAATTTGAGTTAAAGAGCGCGTGCATTTGACATCACTTTGTTCAAATTAATTTTTTTTTTTTTTGTCTCGTTTCGTAATAAACTCGATTATACATATATACGTGAGTATGCATACATGTGTGATTGATTAGTTATATAGAAAATCTTTAAATGCACAAAGATGATAAAAATGTTTTAAGAAATGGTGGATATTTATGAGAAGCGGACGTACGGACAAATGTGTTTGAAATAAAGCAAATTTTACGTGATGGAAAAATGATTATGAGGAGGTGCCAAAAGAGGGGCGACCACACCCAAAAACTATAATCGATTTAAACCTTCTGCCTATCCCTGTGTCCGTAAGAATTTTTGGGTTTTTTCTCCAGCACTCTCACGGCCGCAAATATGGAGTCAGACACAATTGCAGAAAATCCGTTTAGTGACACGTCTATAACCTCAAGGTGCTAGGCTAGATTTAACCTTTAATGGTAAAATTTTTAATGATGCTAATGATGTCAAATCATGCTTAAGTCAATTTTTTAATAGCAAAGTTTAGAAATGTTATAGAAGTGGAATTATCACACTGCCTAAGCAATGGCAAATGGTCAATGGACACAAAAACAGACAGTAGCTCATTGAAGGATATTATATTTTTAAACAAGATTTTGAATTTTCTTTTTTTTTTTATTTCAAATCCGCAATTACTTAGTTGCCAACCAAAATCGAAAATCGAAAAATTAATCTTTTTTGTTAAGATTCTAACTGCAAGGAAATCAAACCACACCATTCGTTAGATGTATTAAAAAGAAAAAGAATATTGCCACGCCCCAAAGTTAATTTGAGATATTTTTTCCCTATTTGATGTAGTAATATAATAAATGCTCTATGGAGTAAAGATGGTGGATACCCGGGACTTGCATCCAATATAACTTTTTTATGAAAATTTTCTGACAACGCCAGCCCTTCTGGTTGTAATGTTTGTAGCTTTTCTAAAAAAAAAAATAAAAAAATATTTATTGCCTATATTTAGACTTGCGTAATAAAATAATTTTGAAGTATATTTTTTCACTCACACAAAATCACATTTAATGAAATTTTGTTTTAAACAAATATTTTTATATCCTCCACATAAGACGGGAGATATACTAAGTTTGTCATACCGTTTGCAACACTTAGAAGAATGCCTACAAAGTATATATATTCGCGGACACGCCCACAATTTACATAAATCATACTAAACGTAAAACTAGACTTGCAAGCGAATAAATAATATATACGAGTATACTATGAGAGGGCCAGCTCCACTGTTATGGAATGCGAAGGGTATTTAAAATTTGTTTTCTTACTTGTATTATTTAATATATATAACTGTAACTTAAAACTTTCTTTCTCTTCTCTTATTATGAATAAAAAAAATATGTCATTTCACTGTAGCCCCAACAACATAACCAAACACAATACACAATAGCTCAGGTGTTTATAAGACTTTTGCTGTGTACTAGTTTCGTCTTTACTTCAAACAAACAAATTAGATTTATAAAATGTTGTTATTGTTGTTATTGTTGTTGTATTTTCTTTGTGGTATTAAGCACATGTTGTATGCACCATATTTGTGTTTGTTTGTTTATTATTTTTGTTTTGTACATAAATTTGCTAGCATCCCAAAAAAAAAAAAAAAAAAATAAAATAAAATAAAACCAAAAAGCAAAAAAGCTGTTGAATAAAGTTTTTGAACTTTAGTTGTAGAATTTTATTAAAATAGCATTTTCAAATAAATCTTGCGACACATGAACATACATATACATGCACTACAAACATTTTACATTTTACTACTCTGCTACTACGCCAACCACCAACAGCCATATTGTAAATGTAAATGGTAAGAGGACTATACTGAAGTGCTACTATTTGGTTTTGTTTTTGTTTTTTTTTTTTTTTTTTTTTTAGAACATTCCAACTTATTTACTGGGTTTATATATATATATGTATGCATACAAACGCTGAGAGCTGTTGTAAACTATATTAGTAAGGAGACGGTCCTGCTTAGAGTCTTTTATGTAGGCTATACATAGTACACAAACTTATCCCTGCACTCACGCATAATAAGTGCAAAAATATTTTACTTTATGTATAATTAAATGAATTATTACATGAATATACTTTATAATTAGCTGGCAGCATTTTTTTTTTTTTTTTTTTTTTTAAATTTGTTACTTATTATACGTCACGTGAATAAAACAAGTAACCTTGTCTCTTTAAACGTCACTGGCTTAGTAGTGAGCTGCTTTAACTAAATGAGAATCTATTTAACTCAATAGTTGTAATAGTTGAAATCTGACTTAAGCTGGTGTCCATAAAGTATATTTTAAATTCTTACTGAATCCAGAAAGCAAACAATGGCAAGAAGGGTTCTTTAGCAAAGAAGCTTATTAACAAAATACAGAAAAAAAAAAAGCGAAAAAAGTGAAAAAAGAAAAACTTTACATCTAATCAATATGTATAAAAACTAAAATATACAATCATGGTTTAAAGACTACCCTCTCATCGAAGCTTTTATACCCTTATACCCTTCATCTCAGATACAAAGTTTGTCATTCCATTTGCAACACAAACAGAATGCATTCATGTTGCCTCTCTCAAAGTCATACATTTTGAGATGTTGAGCAGAAGTTTTGTACACATCCAGTTGGGTATTTAAATTGGGAAAAAATTGGTCAACTGGTCACGCCCAGAATATATATATCTAACACAAAAATTGACCTAAGTTTGTACGTATTTAAAACTAGACCATACATCGATGTCCCAACAATAAACTTGGTTGCATATAACAGACGCGCAAACATTTCACAAAAAAAACCGTACTCAGCGCAAAAGTCGATTTTGCAAGTAGATTAGAAAACATAATTATACACCTATCACGCCCATTAGTTATGTATAGATGTACAGCGTATTAAAGATTTGCTCTAAATCAAATTGAACTTTATTACTTGCTTAAAATTATACTAATAAGAAAGTTATCAACTTTGATATTCTTCAACACTTCTTTGTTAACATTGCAACATGTTTTATATTCGTATGATAATTTTTTTTTCTTTTTTTTTTCTTTTTTTTTTCTTATAAGCTACAAGTGACAAATAGTGAAAAATAAATAAGTTTAACAAGTAAATCAAGTAGAACATGAAATTTGGCTTAGATTGTATCTGTAATATATTCCATTTTATTATAGTATTTATGGGTGTGGCAGGTATCCAATTATATATATAAATATTGTACTAACTTATAAGCCATCAAATGATGTTTTTTTTTTTTTTGTTAAATGTCTCTCATTCAATCACGCTTATTTTTGGCATATTGTTGAATGAATTAATTATAAATAAATTTCAACTTCAACTTAATAGATCATTGTTTGTGGTAGATATATAGAGTGTTGATTGTGGCCGTAGTTTTGCCAATTTGAACAGGGATCTGTTTATGCATAAAATTTCAACTTTATATGTCAAGTTTCTTCTCTATATATGTATAGATGGACACACAGACGAACATGTCTAGATCGAATCAGTTATCTAAATATTCATTGTAGAGTATTTCAAATGAATGAATAAACTTAGTATAATTTCTTTAATAAGATGCAGGAATATAAAAATGAAATTGACAACAACAACAACAACAACAACAACAAAAATATCAACATTAAAATCAACATTAAAATCTTATGTTAACATTTTCTTCAAATATTTTTCATTTCTATATACGGGTTTCTTACTGAACTGATTGAATTAGTTGAGAGCTACGCTCCAGATCCTAAAAACACTATTTATTAGCCACCAAAAAAATTGAACACGAAACTTAAAACTTGTTTTGATGTGGCCAAAATTTGGCGAGATGGATAAGTGAACACGCCCACAAATTTCCAAGATAATATTACCTGCATTGAATCTGCTTGTTAGTTGATATGTATTGTAAATCATATATTATTAGAGAGCATATGATAAACAAATAAATGCCACGCCCATGGTTTTTATTATACATAAAATATATATATATCTACCACATCCACTCAAGCCAAATTTACTTTTCTTACTTGTTTATAAATAATAAAAAAAAAAAAAAAAACAACAACAAAAAATCAATATATGTTGTTCTTCGTGTAAGAAGAGAGTGCGTGCTAGAGTGTTTTTTTTTTTTTTTTTTTTTATATAATTTTTTCATTGTTTTTGTACATTAATAATCATCCAAATTTTGCAGTTTTCACCTTGTTCTCATTTTTTTTCTTTCTGCTTTCTGGTGCATACTTTCAGCTTTTAATAGTGTTTCGTGAAGATTGTTATGATGTTTTGTAGCTGTGTTGGCTGTTTTTTGCTATATAAACAAATTATTAAAAGTTTTGTTTTAAAAGGTGGAAAAATGAATATGTTTGTTTGTTTGTTGTTGTTGTTATTATTATTATTATTATTATCCTTTTATATCCTCAACATTCTAGTAAAGAGTATATTGAGTTTTCTTTACAGTTTTTATTTATTTCATTTGTATTGAAAAATTAAACTTTTGCATTTACTCTAACCATCCATGATTAAGCTAAAAAAAAATGGGCGCAAAGAGATATAATGGCTACATCGACAATATATGAAAAACTATCTTTGGCATCAAGTTTTAAAATTTTGTGGTCAAATTCTATACAAGTAGGAGAACTAAATACAATGACAGGCGTGGCAGGTTTATGATTAATAGTGTATCAGCTTACAATTCAAGTTTTTCGTGGAATTGTTAATTGTGGGCCTATTTATTATCCAACCATGTCCATTTTCGGTACATCCATGGATAGGATAACTATAGATAAGCTTACAGAATGCCAAGTTCATAGGTCAATCTCATGTGAAGGATAAAAAAATGCCAAATGTGGAAGATAACTCAGAGCAAAGCTAAGCCACAACAAAGAAATTTTCTTATTTATTTATTTAACATTTTAATTAACATTTTATTTAACGAAACTTTTTCAATAATATCAATAATTCATCGTTAACAAATTATTGATATTTGGATTATTATTATTGTTGTTGTTATTATTTTTATTTATTTTTTTTTTCTATAACCATTAATAATTACGTTTAAATAGAAAAGTTTGAAACAATCATTAAAACTTATTGTTTTACTTTTCATGATTTATTTTGTTGTTGCTATTATTGTTGTTGTTATTATTTTTAGCTGTTATTCCAAACAATTATAAATCTTTGTTTTTGCGTTGGTGTTGGCGTTATTTAAAGTTTGCTCTTCCATATCACTAAATTCTTGTTTAGTTTAAAACAATCTCTTGCGTGCACTATAAACTTTAAGAGTGTAGAAGAAGAAGACGAAGAAGAAAAAATAATATAAATAACAAAATATATTTATATATATAAAGAAAAAAAAAAAAACAATTCTGTTATTTAACAAAAACACCTTTTACCATAACGAGACAAGTTTCCCAGAAAGCCTTCTGTGAAAAAAAAAAAAACATTTCTTTGGGAAAGTTTTTTTTTTTTTTTTATTTCTATTTTTTAGTAAAATAAACGGACCTTAAAAGCTTTATGGAGAAGAAACTGAAACTCTTGTAGAAAATTTATAGTCATAAGAAATGTACAAAAAAGAAGTGATGAAAACTCAATTCGATTTAGGCCAAATCTTAAGCACTCTATACCTCTATGTAAAAACAATGGGCGTGGAAGGTACACGATTATAGGGCACTTATATAAGTCGTAATCGTGTACCTTGTATGTATTATGTATTAACTTAATGTTGAAACAGATTTTTTTTGAAATTGTGGGGCGTGTCACATCGATGTGTATGGATGAGGAAATTATAAATATACATGAAATTGAAACTAATTTCATGGTTTAATTTTTGTGGCAGATAAATAGCTTTTGGTCACTTGGGAACGTGTCCGATTCTGTTCAATTTAAATAACGATCTGCTGTCTGTACAAAATTTCAGCTAAATATCTTAAAATATACGACTGCGAGAGTGCCCTAAACAGACGGACATTCGGACTTGTCAAGAATATGTATACTTTGTACGATCTCTGTCCCTTATTTGGGATGTTGAAAACGCAAAACTGCAATCTTAGCATGCCTTCCACCATCTTATTCGGTGAGTACAGAAGAGTAGTGAAGTTTTTGTTTTATAATAAAAAAAAAATCAAATAATTTACGAATATAAAAGACTTACCAAGTGTCCAAAGATCTATAAAAAATGGCGTCTTTCAATAGATTGTATATTTATTAAGATATATTGTGTTTGTGAGGATGTTTTATTGCTGTCAAAAGTTTAATACAATGTATTTTAGTTACAGTTACTTATTCAGAATTCTTCACTTAAAAGCATGCAGATCTGTAAATATATGCATACAGGACGATAAGATGATGATGAATGTTATAAAATGAAATTGTGATAATCACTAAATAGCTAAAATACGTAAATATTAAAAAAAAAAATAAAAAAAATGCAAAAAATTTAAATAAAATATTTAAATAGATAAAAAATTAGCATATTTAAGAAACATAAAAATGAAAAATAAATATGCTAACAATGTGTTAGCTTTTTATAAAAATAATCAAAAATTTTAGTTCAAGTGAATTTTTCAAACACTTTTTCATTACGTATGTAACTAAGTATGTTTCTTTATTGATTTTGAAATTTTGAAATACTGAAATATTGATATATTGATATATTGAACTTTCAACTTTACAGCTTAATTTTTGTGACTAATAGATAGATTTTCGTTGCTTGTGATCGTGACCATGAACAGATTTACAATAAATAGTGACTTGTGTGATAAAAACTAGAAATTTATTCTTAAAATATTAAAATTTAGATCCTTGATCATTCTAATGATCATTTAAAACAATAGACGCCCATGGCTGCATTATTTTAAATTTTGTTATTGATCAAGTATTTTGTAGGGTCTCTAACGCTTCTTTCAGGATGTTATCAAACGAAACAACAAACTTAGTATGCTTCCCATCTTATGTGGAGGATATAATATTTAAATAAGTCTATAATTTGTGGCCTTAGTAGATATAGAGAGAAGAAGTTGAGAATGGCGGGCAACAGCATCTCTGGAATATTGCTCGCTGTTCAGATGTTCCGAAAATTCTACGGTATAGCTGAACATTGGAGATAATTTACATTTCTTAGCTAATTAATACGCTGCTATAATACTGCAAACTATTCTACCTTAATGCTGGTTTTGTTTTTAACTTTCTTTCTTAATTGTTATCTAAAGTTTTCATACAAATTTCCAGCATCTGTGCAACTGCCTAAATACAAGCGATACAAATTTTACGCTTATTGTTGCAACATATTTTGTAAAACTTCAACAACAATAACAACAACAATATCACCAACTCCTTATAAATAATATAAAATAAAAAAAAATGCACATATATTATTTAGGCGCCTGTCTATTATTTCCCCCCCTCCCCCCCCCCCCACATTTACATTTTACAACATGCAACTTTTTCGCATTTTTCGTTTTTTTTTTTTGTAAATTTATAAATTCAAAAATGATTTACATTTGATTGCACACAACAGAAATTGTCTCTGTATAATTATACAATTTCAATAAACCACATCTTTCTCCAACAATACCATCAACCACCAACCAAGCATTCATCGCTTTCAATACAATATTTCCAGTTGTGTGTGACTGACTCCCTTGTAGAGTTTCTTCAAACTATTGCTTCCTTCTGTCATATAATTTATGCTCAAACTATTGTTAAAACAAATGTTGTTATAAAATACTTTCTCTATCGCTTTCTTGCTCTCTTTTGCATCAAGGATATAATTAAAACTAAAAATATTATATATAACGACAATAAAAATTCTCTGTTTTCTATTATTAGAGTGTACACCGCCCCCCCCCCCGCCCGTACCTTTGTTTTACTTATTCAAATATTCAATTTGAAATAAGTTCTTCTATGAAAGGTAAAATGTTTTGTTTGAGATAGTGGGCGTGGTATGTAAATGATTACGCTTTTTAATAGTCTATAAATTATACGTTTAAATACAAGTTGTGGGCGTGGTTTCCAAAACAATTTTTCACAATTTAAATGCGTGCAGAAACTAGGAATGTCTGTACAAAATATCTCAAAATAAGTTCCTAATTTTTTTCTTGTTGAGATTTTTGTCAATTGTGGGCATGGTACTTAGTCGATTTTGCCCAATTTACATTTACTTTAAGAAATTTGTTACAAAATTTTTCCCTTTTTACAAAAAATTTCCTTTTCATCCATTTAGTTAAAAACAATTATTGAAGGCATCGCGAAGGAGATTCAAGTTGTGATATAAACTCAAGTTTATAAATCTTATTATCTATGACAATTCATGTTGAATGAATGTTAAAACTGATGACAACAAAAACAAATTCACTTTAAACCAAAATATTATTTGAGAATATTTTTTTATGAAGCATAAGGAACAGATGATAATATATCAAAATCAATACTTACTTATATGTATGGGTACATTGTATATGTGTAGATATGTGATAATAAAAATTCAATTTTAAAATTTGAAATATTCTATAAAATCTACAGTATTTGGTATATGGTGGAAAGAAGCATTTGAAGGGCTGTGGATTGACTTGCAAATAAAAATTATGCAATCTGTATGTGAAATATCTTCAAGGAAACTTGATTTGATGGATGAGCGAAGGGGCAATGGATGGACTTGCTTAAATCTCTTAAAAAATTCTCATTTTAACTTAAATTTTCCTTTTTTTTGTTTTTTTTACACACTTAAATATTTTATTTTATATTATTTAATTATACCCTTCATCATAATTATTCTTTTATACATAAGCCGGAAATTATAATTTTTTGTTAAATTCATTTTTACTTTCTTTCCTTGCTTCGTGAATGTAATTCAACAATTTTTGTTTCTCTTCAAATAAAGTTTTATTTTCTATTACAATTTCATTTATGCGTGTTTTTTTTTTTCACTTTTATTTTCGTTTATATTTCACTTAACAACTAATGATACTACGAAATAGTCATAGAATAGGTGTCACCACGTTTTCCTATTTAATGAACACGAAACATTAGCGTTGAAAGGATTTTCCAAAATGAAATAAAAAAAAAAAAAAGAATAAAAAAATTTGAGCTGGCTGTTTGGTATAAAGGTACTTAAATTATATCTAAATAGTTTTATAATCTTCTTTAAGACATAAAAAAAAACAACTAAAAGACAAGAGTACTTGAGCAAAAAGATGAAAGAGTTAAAGGAAAATTATTGTATTAAAATAGTCGAGATAAAAGTTTGCTGTGTATCCAGTAGAAATGTCTAGCATTTCAATGGATATGAATTTTAAACAAGAGTCAGAAAACTAAATTTAAATATACTCCATTTCTACAACGGTGGGTGTGACAGATCTATATATTACTCCCTCTAATATTATTATTTTCTAATAATATTCAATTATTTTTAGTTTTATATTAAATATTAATTAATTAATTACTTTAATTTAGACGTTAGGGTACTTCATTTTATATAACTAATCTTCTTTCTGTCATTTTAATTAGCCCCTAGAGTTTACGAATTCTTAACTAACCCATAAAACTAACCAGTATCCAAGGGGCTAGTAAAAATGACCAGAAGATTGACTATTAAGCATAATTACAATAATCCCGGTATTAGGCCATCCTCTAGTAATTTTTACCAATCCTTTGGTTACTAGTCAATTATTAGCTAACTCTAGTATTTGGTAATCGCTTAACTAATCCTTTTAGTGAAGCGTCAATCTTTTCTGCATCTTAATTAGCGGCCTCGATGCTGATAAATTTCTTCACGAAGAGTGACTAACCCTCTATGCTTTATACGATCTTCGCTACACTTAACTAAGGCTCTACAATGCTAGTCAATCGTTAACTAAACCTATCGATTTTATTCAAAACCTTTCTTGAATTAGATAACCATATCATTACCAGCCATTTTACATAGTAACACTTATCAACATCGCTAACAATCATTAACGTCAACGATTACTTCTAACGATTGTCGTCGGCGAAATCTAACGCCACCAACCCATGCGTTCGGCAATGATTGTCGATCACTATCGGCTTTAACAGATATTCGTGTCAATAATTGTAAACGCCCTCTTTCTCTTTTTCTAAATATATATCACAGACTACTAAATACTGAGACGGAATGTTATGCTCTTAAATTTTTTGAACCTACAAATTATTCCCTAAAATTCCAGTCTCTCAATTTTTGAAAATCATGCATTTCACAATAATTTTACCCGAAATTTACATATTTCTGTTTATAGCAGCGATGCTTTAGCCGAAATTCTTATAAATTTCATATAAAATTATTCATTGAGTGAATACGTGAATTTAACAAATTGAGAGATTGGAATCTTTACTATGTTCTGCAAACAGAAACTAAACATTTCAACTTAATGTCTTTCTGATAGAATGCAAGCAACAGACAGACATACGGACAGAGAAAAAGTTACATGTACGAAGAAAATCTTAGTTGATCTCTAGATTTTAATGCTGATTAAGAATATTTATATTTTGCACAATCTCTGACGCCTACTTTGGGGTATTATAAACGGAATGACAAACAATTTTTACTGTGATATTTTATCTTATTAAGGACTTTTGTAATAAGCCAAGACAATATTATTGCTTCGATTAATACTTTATAGTACACTTTCCAATGCTATAAAATATCATTTTCTTATACAACTTGGCCACCTAATACTCTCAAATGTGTCTCTCTTAAAAATTTTTATAATATTCTCTTAAATTTTGATTCCATTTATTGTTTCATTCCTTCATGAAAGCCAATAATTTACTCCGGAAAGAATGCAACGGCATTGATTATCAAAATATCACAGAGAGCTGAATTTGTGTTGTAGCTTAATTGCATTTGTAATGAAATATACTGTAGATACAGTATATTTATAAATTATACCTACAATTATTATTAAAAAAAGTTTTGTAATCCAAACCTATTATGACCTAAATAGAGTTACGATTGTGCTTGATGATTATTGATGCAAATAATGTTGAGGCCAGTCAACTGGTATAAATTGAAAACAAGCAATAATACTTTTCATTACATACTAGGTCAAGTATCATCATTTAATAATCCCACAACAGTTAGACTTGTGAAGATGAAAAAAAAAAAAAAAAAATTCTCCAACATAAACGTTTTTTACAAGCACAAGTTAATTAAAGTATTTTTTTCTTTTTACAGTATACAAGAATACTAAATAAAATGTAATAAATTGATAGTTATCGATAGTAATTTTTATATCGATTATTGAAATATTTTCAATAACAATTGGACCATATACTCGTACATATAGGGAATGTAAACTTTTCTTGTGATGTTTATCAATAAAGGTAGAGAAACTTTTCAACGATTATTATCGATAACAACTCCGATATAAATAACGGTAACATTCTGGAACAGACCTCACAATATCTGTATAGTTGTCATCGGCATCGAAATCTGATTCGACGCGTTAACTGTCGGTGTGTTTTTCTGCTGTAAAAACGCTCACTATTGTAAATTTTAAGATATTCAACTGAAATGTTGTACATACATAGATGTCTGTATTTAAATTGGGCAAAATAGGTCCATAGCCACGCCCACAATCAACAACAATTTATCTATCAGCCACAAAAGATTGCGTAGTGCGACTCTTTTAGACGCTGGCACCTGCCTTATAAAACCCAATTCATTTCTTTTCTATTGTCTACGGTGTCTACGAAGTTGTTACTTGTTAGATTTAAAACTATACCTCTATAACCATTATCTGATTTATTAGCTTCATACATCAAATATCTTCGCTTACCTGATCATCATTGTCAGGCGTTGCTGCTAAACTATGCAAAAAATTATGTCAACATACCTTAAAGGTCGCACATACTTTAATAAATTTCTAACATATTTCAAGTGTTATAAAAAAAAAAATGTCTGTACATCGTGGGTATTATTATAAAACATATTTATAATATTCTAGCGATTCATAAGCATTTCACTTTTATCTGAACACTGTCTTACATACACATACTTGTAGTAGTAGTAGATGGCATTTTATTTATGTTACCATCTTCACTTTATATATTTTTATTGCATTTTAGTTTCAATATTTCCCCTTTTTATACCATACAGTACTTGTACTTGGTACTTGGGTATATTAAGTTTATGCATATGTTTGTAACGTCTACCTTTAAACAAAATCTGAATTGATTTAATCATGTCAGTTTGTCCGTCCGTCTGTCCATTTAAATTTGTACGTAAGCTATAGGCTGCATTTTTTTAAAATATTTCGATTAAATTTGGTATAAAAACACGTATTAGTGGAAAGAAAAACCATTCCGAAAATGAACCAAATCGGAGCATTTTTAGAACCCCTCCTTATATAAGGATTCATTATAAACGAAAGTCTTTATATGAAAAAAAATTGCAATTCTTAATATTTTTTTTACAAAAATCGATAAAGTATAGTTAATTGGCCAAATATAGATCCGATCAGAGTGTTTTTAGAACCATTTTCTATATAAAAATATTTCTCAAAATGACTTAAATGACAATGTCTCGCATATGCTGATAAAACTAAACTAATTGTAGCATAATTTAATTTTAGCTAAGTGTTGTAGGGTATTGAATGATCTTGATCGACTGCAACATTATCACTTGCTACATTATATTTTAATACGTCTTTGTTATTTGTTCAAAGATAGACAGAGTGAGAGCGACAGCGAGAGAGATACATGGATATATATATATAAAAAAAGAAGAAGAAGAAGAAGAAGAAGAAGAATATGAACCCTGAATAATATTGAATTTACATAAAGTGTTTTTGTAAATTTTACAACAGACCTTAGCAAGAAAATGAAGAAGATGACGAACACAGAAGAAAACTTGGAAGGAAAAAAAAAAAAAAAATATAACAAATCCAAGCACATGATATGAAAAATATGTAAATGGGTAAGCGTATATGTATATATGTGTGTGTATGTGCGTGTGTGTGTGTGTTTAACTAAGTGTACGTTTGCAAGTTATCAACATCAAGTGGAAAGACGTTTATGCCAGACAATCGACAAGTAAACAGCGGATGTTGACAAGCGGAAAATATATATTTCTGAATATTTGTCATATAGAAGACTGTGAGAAGATGGGAGAGAATATCTAGAAATTATGTTAAAAAATATCCATATTCACACACACACACACACACACATACACACTAATATTCGCATCGCTTCAATAGAAAGTAAATTTGGTATGAAAGTTTATCATAAACCAACGAAACAGAAATGAGCTAAGGGAAGAACTTACATGTACTCCTCTGTCTCTATCTCTCCCTCGCTCTTTAGTAAACACATATTTTTTTTTTTTTCTTAAAAACTTTCCACTTGATTTACGTTCATACCAAATACATTATAAAGCGTACAATGTATGCGTTGTTGAAATGTTGTTTGTTTGTTTTTTTTTTTCTGCGTCCCTGAAGGTGTAAAAGAAATCAAAAGTTAAACTCATTGATTTGGAACAAATTATGACATATTTTTTTTTTTTTTTTAATCATAATAAAAAAAAATATTCACTTTTTTTGTTCTCCATCTTTTGTTACAAATGTATTTGGAGTCGAATATGAAAAATTCTGAATTGTTGTTATATCCATCACATCAGATGGAGGGGGTATATTAAGTTTGTCATTCTATTTGGTACATTTGGAAGTAGGGGGCACACAGACCTTAGAAAGTATTTACATTCTCGATCTGCATTTAAAACTGCACCGACCAGTATGTCCGTTTGTCCGGCCGGTATTGTCATACTCACGGGCGTAAATTTTTAGATGTTAAGCTGAAACATTTTTAGTTTCTGCATGTGTTTGGATATAATTGATCAAAAGCCACGCTTACAAACAACAATGAACTATTTATTTGTCACAAAAGTTGATATTTGATCTATCATCCATTGATGTATTAAAAATGGGCAGGTTCGGTTTGCAGACACGCTCACAATTTACAAAAAAACGTACTCAGTATTAGTACGCGTAATTATTCTACCTGCCACACCCACTCTTTATATCTATGCATAAGCAGGTATTTCAAGTATTCAAATCTTAACCAACTTTAGTTGTTTTTTTTTCACTTGCTTTAAATTCCGACGTGTATTATAAGGAAATCATTTATTTAGTTGCATGAAAGTGTTTCATGTGAAGATGAAAAGATAAGATTGAGTGATTTTCTAATGCATGCTTTAGATTTTCTTTTAATTTCAATATCTTCATATGAAAATTTATAATACAATAATAACAAAAACGTATATAATTTAAATGTAAGGCTAAAATTTTGTGTTGAAATACACACACACACATACACACGCACACATTTTCATATAAACATATAACTGTTGGTTGATATTTAAGGCCATGTACAGTGATAAGGGTATAATAAGTTTCCTATTCCACTTGTATATATAATAACAACCAATAAATTCTAATATCTGTAAGTAGGTTTTTTATATAAACTGGATGAAATCGGTCAAGTGTCACGCTCCTCAATTGGCAAAAAAATTGACTTATCTGTCACACAAATATATCAATGAAGTTGAAATGTCATTTATATGTTAATAATTAGAGTAACTACTGAAAATGGGCATGGTCATGTAACGGATACGTTCACAATTTTCAAAAAAAAAAACGTGTTACTAGTATAAACTGCTTGCTGGGCGTAATCATTTACTTGCAACGTCAACTTTTTACATACATAGTAGTGGAGGGCATTTAACAGTTAGATTATAAGTTGTTGTGTTGTGTGCTTTGTTATTTGTTCTTTACTGTTATTGCCGTTACTATTGTTATTATTATTGTTGTTATTATTGTTAACATATTAGAGCCTTAACATGAAATAAAATTAGTTTTTAATTAAAACTTTAAATCTATAATTTATATATAAAACGAACACATATTTATAGAAAATTATGCCCACATAGATACTTGTATACAGTTAACATAAAAGAGAAAGATATTCATTTAGAGAATATGTATAATTATTTGTATGCATACATACATACATACATACGCACATATGTTTATTTAAGAATTTGAAAAAAGGAGATATTATAGCTCCAACACAACTGGCATACGTATGAGTAAATATAAATAACTTTCTTTTTTTTCTCATACATTCAACATACGTGTACAATAAGTTTTCTCTAAACACACACACATACATACATAGCATACATATTGTACATGACCCTCAAGTAAAAATTTGTTTAAAAAAAAAATAAATAAAATGAAACAGAAACAGAAACAGAAACAAACAAGTAAAAAAATATGGAAATTTTGGCTTAAATCAAATCTTAAATACCCTTCACATCTATATATAAATTGGAAGTGTAGCAGGTACCGGATTTCTCCCTCTAACAGTATACGTATTAACTTGCAGGTTGAGTTTTACACTGAGTATGGTTTTTTTGTATATTGTAGGGGTGTCTGTTATACGCCCCCTCCCATTTTTGGCACATCACATGACATAATTATACATAAAAAAAAACCAAATTTAACTTTAAAGGTAAATTTTTTTATCATATAAGTAGATTTTTGTCAATTGTGGGCGGGGCTTTTGACCGATTTAGCCCATTTTATATATATACATTTGCGTGCAGAAACTACAAGTTCAGCTCAATATCTCAAAATTTATCACCGTGGATACCAAAAAAACAGACATATACACGGACGGACATTTATAGATCAACGCCTCCTTTTGAAAGGATAATCTTTTAGTATACTTCCATCTTATGAAGAGGGAATTTAGGCGATTTTTTTTTTTTTGTTTTTACTTATAAAAGCTTCTGTTAAAGCTTGAATTTATTGATGCTATTACTCCAATAAAATTAAGCTGTATTTTTATAATAAAAGTTGCAACTATCTGTTTAAACTTAATATACTTAATGCTGTGTAGGGTGTAAAAGAATAGAACAAACCTTTTACTTTTAACACAATTTTAAATGTTGAATAAATGCTGAGAATGAATATATATATGAACGTAAGAGAGTATAAAACTTTATGCCAGGCAGTTAAAATAATAACAACAACAACAATAATGATGAATACACAGAGAAATAAAAAGAATAAGAACATAAATATGTATGTAGTAGACAAACTTAAGCATGCAGACGATGAACGGTACCAAGGAGCAGCACGCATAAATGCACACGCACAATATTTTGGTTTATTTCTCTTCATGCTCTCATTTGGTTTTTTTTTTATGTGTGTTATTTTTTTTTTTTTTGTTAAATGTTTTCACATAAGCTTACCATACGAATGTTTACAATTTGTAAGGATTTAAGTGTGTGTGTGCGTACGTGTGTGTGTGGTGTGTGTAGCGTATGTGTGCTTATTGTGTAAATTATGCATTTGGTAGAAAAATCCAACAAGCAATATATTGTGTTGTGCTTTTGTTAGAGATCTTAAAAGTTTAATGGGATTTTATTATTATTATTATTGTTGTTGTTGTTGTAATTGCTCGTTATTACCATTATATGCATTACGTGTTGTAAAGATGGAAAGTGCAGTACGAATATCTTTTTTACATATGCACGTGAGTGAATGGAATCGTAAACGTACAATTTTATGCACAGCAGCAGCATAAGGTGCTCAAGTACAATGAGTCCTACTGAACATTGTCTTTATGCATTTACGTTGTTCGGCAATATTTTCTGATAAATTATATTCAAACGTAACAATAACATACAATGTCAATTGTTGTTGTTGTTGTTGTTGTTGTTGCTTGTTTGCTCTAAAGGAATTCGTTTAAAGACAGCATTTATTTCTACTTTATGTATGTTTATGTATACACATACACGTAGATAGATATTTGTATATAACTTTTGGGTATTTATTTTTACATGTATACGTATGTGTGTGTGTGTGTGTGTGTTATATATTTATTCCTTTAAACTTTATACTTTATTGGATTTCAAATTTAAATACAGTTTGTTGACTTCATTTTTGAAACTTAACAAAAAAAAAAAAAAAAAAATCATGTTTAGTTGAAAGTTACGTGTGTAGCTGACTTTCTTTTATTATTAGATTACACACAATACAGAATATTTTAGATGATTTATTAAAAGTGATTCTTTTAAAAAAAATATAACAAGTAAAAAACAATGCATTTGAAAGAGCAACAATACGTATCAAAAATAATAATAATAACAACAACAACAACAATGTTAACTATAATATTTATTTTGGACATTATGGACATTATGCCCTCAAGCTATAAGTGGCTTAGGCTCAATCTTAACGAAACCTTTCACATTTTTACATAAAATGTGGGCGTGGCGCAATCTTTTAACAAACTAAACTTAATTTCAAAGCATTTAACTCAAAAGGATTTAACCCAAATGTGCATAATATTACCATCACGCCCATTTTTAGCATTGTGCGGATGTTTGTTACTTCTACAAAACAAATATCAGACACCCATCTTCAATTATAACAATCGATTCAAAATCTAAAACAAAACTTAACTTTCAAGCTGATATACGTAATACATCCATTATTAGAGAGCCGGTACATGTGCAGAGTATTTAAGATTTGACTTAAACCAAATTTACTTTTCTTACATGTTACTTGTGTTATTTTCTTTTAAAATATTTCCATATAAAATAATTTTTTTCTGACACCATTAAAAGAAAAAAAAAGCCTTTTTTTTTCCATTAAAATAAATTTAAACACTTAAACAACACTTAAGTATCATTTTGTTACAACAAAGTAATTTTAACTAAGCAGGTTAAGTAGACACACTTGAAATTTTCTTCATTTTTTCATTTCATTTTCATTTTCCTTTTCATAATTTTCACGTTGATGAATCACTTAGCTGAAGCGTATTTATAAAATAAGAAAATTAATAACGAAGCTTTTAATGGTTTTACTGGTATAAAGGTTTTCAGATACCAACAGAAACCGGAAATGAAACAAATTAAATGATTAAAGAGAAAGTTGTCGTTTGTAAAGATCAGAAAAGGGCATCACAGAGCGCCCAAAAGGACACACATTCTCAAGTAGCCTTAAAATCTAAAGTTATGTAAGCTATGTTGAGAGGAAATGGTTTCTTTTCGATACAGAAAAAGTGAGTTGACAACAACATCTACAATTAGTAAGAATCTAAAATTGTAAAAACGGTTAAGAGTTAACTATTTATTGTAAATTTTTTTTGAAATTAATTCAGGTACTCAGTATTAGCTAAAGCTTTATGTTCCCCCTGACAACGCTTCCCTGACTTACTACCAGTTGATTTCCATTTCATTTCATTCCCATATTTATACCGAACCACTTCGAAATTGCCGCAAACGTTTGACTAATAATATTGATACAAGTCCCGTTCATTATGAATTTAAATCGAAATTAGCTTAAGTTCTTATATTATGAAAATATGTTAGTCGGACCTTATTACCTGATAATTTTCAAGGGAAATCTAATCTATAGTCATCTATTAATGTTCATTTCACTATGAATCTGTTCTGAAATTTTTGAAAAAATAATAATAATTTCAAATATATTCCGAAATTAGTTCACAATTACCATTAAATGACTTTCGAATGTATTTCGTAATTACTTAAGGTACTCATCAATGATTAAAACTTTTTGTCTAATCTTTAATCTGACGTTATTCCGAAAGTACGTTGAACGTGCTTCTAAAACAATTTTTGTAAAATCACACCGAATTTAGGTAAAGTGCTATCAATTTCACTTCGCATTTACTTCGAAGTTCAAATTTGAAATACCCTTCATCACCTTCTTCATAGTGGGCGTGGCATGTTCCTGTTTATTTCTTTTGATAGTGTATTTATTGCCTTAACATACATGTAGATTTTTGCGCCAATTTTAATGTTTTATAAATTGTGGGCGTGTTTGTTATCCGATTGGCATATCAATTAAAGATCTAATATTAAAATGTCTACAGAACTGTATGGAGTTCAATTGTTGTCGCTAATAAATAGATTTTTGTTAATTGTGGGCGGGGCTTTTGACCGATTTTTCCCAATTGAAGTGTTTGTACAAAATTTCAGCACAATATGTCAAAGTGTACCATTAAAGGTACGACAACAAATAAACACCCGAACAGATATGCCTAAATCGAGTCAGATTTTGATGCCGCTTAAAAGTTTCTGATCCTTCCCTTCTTCTAAATGTTGTAAATGGTCAGTATAGCCCCAGAATCATAAAAATATTCGATAATTAGTTGATTGTTTTGAAAGAAACGTAGACAGAAAACGATTATTCTCTGTGGGTATATACATTGTTAATTACCTGCAGGAAATTCTTTTTAAACTTTTCTATTACTCTGCAAAATGAAACACCTTTCATTTAAGCATTGATATCACTTTCTAACCCATTTCTCTAGTATCAACAACAAACTCCTGTTCCCATATAGAGACTCACTATAAATATGTATTTAAAGTACCTCTCCTCACTTGAAAACTTTATTTCAATTAATATTCAAAATTCTTTTTCACTTACAATATACAGTAGTTGGAACTGCCGCAATCATCTGTTAGTAAAAGTCAAACCAAACTACTTAAGACTGCAGAGTGGATGGAAGTGAATGTTGTGTGGAACTCAAGCAAAATTAGAAACAAATGATTTGCAAACATCAACCAAATGAAAAAGTTTTCGCAATACGCTTACTCAGTGTATTGTTGAATGTGTAGGAAAAAATGGAAAAAAAAAAAAAAGGAGGCGAGAGAGCCTCAAAAGAACAACTACGTGGTAAGAAGTGAAAGAAAAGCAAACTGCCATTAAATAAAGTGTAATGAATACAACGTGCGGAATTTTCCACCACAAACTATACACCTACGCGAAACACATACACCAGCAAGAAAGCATTAAAGAAAAGCAATATATTTTTTTTTGCAGTTGTTCGTAATGCTTCTGTTTAGCTTTCACTGTTTACTCAATATATGAAACATTAATTATGCAAATTAATTGCTAGTCGGAGTCACTAGTAAAAATGGATTTTATTTGGCTACAAAAACAAACTTTAATAATTTTAAAGAAGACATGTAAAGGAAAAGAAATTCTTCTGCTTCATTTTAAATATATTTTTAATGATCAGCAAGCAACACAGCAATACATTGTGTTGCTGCCTATGCTGTGATTTAAATGGGTTACAGTTCGTTAAACCATTCGCACAGAAGCGAATGATTGATTGAATGAATGAATGAATGAATGAATGAAGGCTTTCCCCTTTCATCTCTTACTCTTCAATTAAGTAGGTGTTTTATTATTTATGTTTTGATCAAATTTATTCGCTTGATTTTCTCAATACCCGTTTCTTTTCTTATTTTGTTGCAGCATTCACCGATTTGCTATAAATTGAATAGAATTTGAAACATTTTAGAAACTAGTGAAAAACGAATTTATTTTTAAATATTTATATAAATTGTAAGCGCGTTGGGCCCTCTAAAAGTATATGTTCCGCTTTATAAAGCTTTTTTTAAATTGTGAGCGTTTTATCGATTGTAGGCATGTCTGGTATCCCATTCCTCTAATTTTTAATACATTTTGACAATTTTCATCTTTTTAAGGGAATCTTTGTAACAATAAAAATATATTTTTATTGATTGTGGGCATGGTTATTGATCAATTTTGATTTTATATAAATTAATTCTACTAAAACTAAACGTCTATGTATAAAATTTTTGCTTAGTATTTCAAAGTTAAGAACTGTGTAACTGTTAAATACAGACAGACGGACGGACATGTTTGAATTGACTTAATTTTTTGCTGCTGAATGTATACTTTGTGTATACTTTTTCATACATGTCGCAAAGACAATGATTTTGGTCGAATTTCTATATACCCTACACATATTAATGGAAAAGTTTTGAGCGTGACATATATGAACAATTAAATGTCAACTGTGAACGCTATTGTTATTTCTATTAAGGGCGTGACTCTTAATCGATTTAGTTCAACTTCTAATCTGCTAAATAAAGGTGCACGTTTTATTATACCAATCGATTCGGATGCACTTCATAATTATGTCGATCTGTCCATTTAAATTTGTGCGCATTTTTTTAAAGATATTTCGATAAAATTTTGATAAAACAGTGTGTTTTGCCGAAGAAAGGAACTTTTTTATAAATGAATAGGATTCAAGCATTTTTAGAACCATTTCCCATACAACGTTTCAACATAAAGAAATTTGTAATTCTTGATATTTGATATTTGATAAAATTTGTTAGAGAAGAGAGTAATTTTGGACCTAATCCGATCATTTTTATAACGATATAACACAATGACTCGTATTTATTAATCCAACTCAACTAATTGTAGGATAATTATGTGACACTAGATGGTTGTAGAATATTAAATGATCGGCTATAACATTTTTCTCATATTTTAACAAAGAAACTGTTCGCATTAACTTAAATTGAAATTCCTTCTCAAAGTTGTTAATGAATAAAAGTATAAAAAAATGTTACAATAACCGAATCGCATATTTAATCCTAAATTATGTACTTTATTAGTGGTTAAATTTGTAAAGTTTTTTTTTGCATTGCATTGCATTCCTCTCTGTTATTATATAACTTTATATAAAGATTTTTTTCATCGATTTTTTTTTTTTATTAAATATATGTAAAAAAGAAAACAAAACGACAAATACCAGAAATAGCGCATACATGATAATGATAACAATCACACCTCGTTTTGGTGTTTTTCATTTTCATTTTTTTTTTTCCCCCGTATAACATGTTTTAAATATTTTATCTTATGCAGGGATAAACACATGTTTGGATAGAAGGAAAGTATCAAAAACTTTAGATTTCAAGTATCAAGAATATGAGCAAACCTATTAAAAATGAACCGAATTGTATCATACCTCATATAATGTCCCATTAAAAAGGATATCTTTAGAAAAGGAAATTCTTAACTTTTTAATATTTTTCAACATAATAAGGTGAAGAATAGTTAAGTGCCTTCTTAATAGGCTAAACTAAATTTAGACTCGATTCTACCGTACTTAGAACCCCTCCTAGAATGCCGAACGTTTACTGATCCAACTCAACTAATTATAGTATTGTATTATATAGAACTAAGTAGTAAATGGGCGGGTATAGCTTCACTATATCAATTTCACTTGATTTATATTATTTGATTTTTCCCTTTAATCCATCAACTTTTCCAAGGGCCTTTATTTGGCGACACCTGGAACATGTGAACTATCATTTAATGGGTTTTGTTTTTTATAGCATGCTATTTAAAGAGGTGGATTTTCATGTATTTTGTTTTCTAACTCACATATAACACTGCCATTACAATAACCATATAATATAACCGTTTTTTTCACGTCCGTTTTTATACCCTCCACCTTAGGGAAGAGGGTATATTCACTTCGATTATCCGTTTACAACACATCGAAGGAAGCGTTGGAGACCCCACAAACCATATATATTCTTAATCAGCATGAAAAGAGAAATCGTTTGAGACATGTCCGTCTGTGTGTCCGTCTGTTGTTGGCACTCTCACGGTCGTAATTTTTGAGATATCAAATTGAAACTTTGCATACGTTTTCTTAGTTCAATTTCGCTGTTTCGTATTGAAATTGGGCAAAATCGGTAAAGAGACACGCCCACAATAAACGAAAATCTCAATATACCTCAAAAAAATTGTATCTTTAAAAAATTATCTTTCGCACAATACTATGCCTATCAAGTTGAAATTTGGTGTATATATAAAGGGTACCGTTATCCAACACTGTCCAAAAATGGCCGTGATTGAATAACGCAAACGCCTATAATTAAAAAAAAAACATTATTTGCGTAAGTACATGAAATACATAAATATGGCAATAGGAGCTTATTTTTTAGAGAATTACAAAAGGTGGAGGGTATTTAAGCTTCGGTCTTAATCGAACTTTTCTATCTTGTTGTTTTTCACTTTTTCTTTTTTTTTAATATTTTTTTTTTTTTTTTTTGCAATAAATGACGCGTGTACAATGCATATATTTTTTATGCATAATTATACATATATTATATTTCAAAAGGGAATGAATGACTGTTTTGTCAATGTGTCACGATTTACGAAAGCAAATAAAAAATTAAAAATATATCCCATTTTTATGTTTTTACGCTGACGCTTAAATACTGTAATACAATATATTATTATTTTATAATATTATTACTCTTTAACTGTAATAATAAAATCAATGCTTTTAAGTATTAAAAGGACAAATATTACAGGAAACTCATGTGGTGGAATATTCTAATATAAAACACTAACATTTAAAGGTGTAATCAATCAATTTCTTTGTAAAAAATTTAACAGAAATAGCTTCTGAAATAGCAAACTGATATTATTTTTGAAGAAGATTCATCCATCAAGCCTCGGCTATCAAAATTTGCGTATTAGCCATTCATTTGGATATGAGTTATAGTGTCTAAAAGCAACTAACCGCTAATTATCAGTGAAATGTTGGATCAGATTAATTAAGACGTAATGAAACAAGGAAGTTTTAAACTAAATTTGGTTTACACCGAATCTTAAATACTTTCTAAATCTCTAAATCGTTATATCTACAACAGTGGACCTGGTTCTTTAATAGTGTACATTCTGTCAAATAAGTACCCGGAAATTTGAAATAAAACACAAACAACTTATCAATCATCTAAATTTATTATATCCCCTTCAAAATAGGCCCCTTCTGAGGCAATACACTTCTTCCAACGAACAATCCAATCATCGAAACACTTTTTAAAGCTATATGCCGGGATGGCCTTCAGTTCTCGTTGCGAATTAGTTTTGATGTCTTTAATGCTCTCTCAAAACGGGTTCCACGAAGTGGTAATTTGAGTTTTGGAAACAGGAAAAAGTCACACGGGGCCATATCTGGAGAGTACGGTGTATAACGTATCAGCTTACAAGTCATATTTTACGTGGAATATGATTCTTTGTTAAATTCCAACACGCCCAGACATTTTTACACCATTAAACAGCTGATTATTAAACAAGATTCATATAAGTTAGATATAGAAAAGTTAGAGAATCACTGAACTTGTTGTATTGAACCGAAAGGACAAAATATTGAAAAAGAAAAAGAAAATGTTGCCGTTTCATTTTTTATGGGCTCGTTGAGCTGCCTTGTTTGAGCAGAAAAATGATTCAATGAGAAGACTTTCATTGGAAGCATTGAACTCGCACCTAATGTAATTAAAAATAATAATTTGAAACCAATAATTTGCTTAGGAAACCATTTATTTCTAATCAATCAAGAATGCTTTTTTAATATTCGCTCACTCCCTCTCAATCATTTCCCCTTTTAATAACGAATTTTAACCGATTTTGGTGTAATTTATTTTTTCAAGCATTTCCAGCATTTAAACATAATCTTCACATGTAATATTATTACAGGAGTTTATTTTTCCTTTTATCAATCTTCTTCTCTGCTCTTCTCTTCTCCTCTCTATCTTTTGCCATAACTTCTATAGTTTGTTGGATTTTTGCTATAGTCTTTTTCTTCTTCTTTTATAGTGCAAATAACATTAATGCACTTCCTGTGTTGCCACTTTGAAGCAGCAGCCACAGCAGGAGAGTGGCGTGCAGCGTGCCCTTAACACAGCATATAAAATATTTCAACTGTTTATAAAGGTGTCTGTTAAACCGTAACTAACATATACAAAGCAAGGTAAATACGTAGGATAAGCAACATATTATTTTATCTTCATGTAGTATATGTAGGCACGTACGAAAACATATGAAATATTATACATAGAGTTATGAAGTTGAATGAGATTATAAGTAGTGATACAAGATGACTGTTGTTGACATACATTGTGGCTGGGTTTTGAAAGGGGTTTAATGTTAAATTAAAGGAAAAAAAAAAAAAAAACCAGTAAGAATCGGTTTTACAAGATCCCTTAGTATACTTTGTCTAGTAAACGAGAGTCTTTGCCACTTCGCAGTAAAGCTTCGTATGGTAACAGGTTCTAAAAAGTGGTTCGATTGATGTGAAAGAGATTTTTGCGTTTGTGGGTGTGCGTTTGTGGGTGTGGCACTTGGCCAATTTTGCTCATTTTAAATTTGTTCAGATAATAGAAACATTTGTAGAACATTTCAGTTCCATAATCAAGTTCCAACAACCGATAGATGGACTCACTGACAGACATTTCCAGAACGGCTCAAAATTTTATATTGATTGAGAATATAGTACATACTTTATAGAGTCCTTATGGTCCAACACATATCTTAAACAGACAGGTACCTGATGAACTCTTCTACAATTTATGTCTGGTTTTGCGATAAATAAGATATTTTGTAAATTTTGGGCACTTACTGTGATTACTTCCCTGTATTTATTTTGTTGTATAATTATGTTAACAAAGACTTTTATCAATTGTGGGCATGACTGTTAACCTAAAAAGGTAACAGCATTCAAAAATTTACCCTTAACATATCAAAATAAACGAGTGTAATCATTTCAATAAGAGACGGATGGACGGATGGACGTACACTTGTACAGAATTAGCAAAAACGATTTGTATTTGAAGGCTAATCAATATTATATATATAATTAAGCTGAAGTCTTCTTCACACAGTAACTAGAATAATTTTTGAAAACTCCATATAAAACCTGCCTCACAGAAAAATCTCAGTGAAGTGAAAATTTCAAAAAATGTTTTTTTCATATAATTTTTCTTCTCATTTAATCCTTTTTTCCCCCCCCCATCTTTTCTACTAGTTTTACTTTATTTTATTTTATTTCACCTCACCCCTTTTAATTTGTTTATTTAGATTTATATCTTAATCTTAATTATATACAAAAACTTGCACTTCCTTTTGCAAATGCATCATTTTTAATTATTCTGCTCTTTATACGTCTTACATCTTATGCCGCTCATAAGTACACAATACTTAACACATTTCATGCGTTTCTTTTCGTTTCATTCAGAGTCTTAGTGTTTCTTAGTGCATTAATGCTATCATGTCTTAAAAAGGTTAATTCTATGCTCTGTGTTCTTTTCTTATCCACTTTGCCACTTACCACCTCTAGACATTTTCTGTATGGCACATGAAAGTGTCGCTTTGTGTTGTGCCGGCAGCATAATATAATATTTTAAATGCCTTTTAGCGGTTATTAGTATTTGTTGTTTTGTTTTTTCATTTTTGATATTATTACAAAAGGGTGACAAAAAAGATGCAACATTTAAGATGATTATGGTAATGAAGAAGAAAAAAAGATGAAGATATAAAGTTTACTAGAAAATTGTCAGAAACAAAAACAAAAATAACAACAAAACAACAATAAAAAAATAACATTTAACAGTAATAAAAATTCTAAAAACAACAACAACAACAACAACAACAAAACAACAATAAACAATAACATTTAACAGTAATAACAATTCTAAAAACAACAAAAACAACAACAACAAAAATTTCAAAATATATTTATTTAATTACAACAACCATCGATCCATCAACAACAACACCAATCAACAAATAATCAATTCCAAGATTTTTCTTCCGCTATTGTAATGCTTTTCAATAATAACATAACAATTTTGTAATATAATATGAACATACCTTTTAAACGTTTTTTATAATTTGTCTATGTCAAAATGTCAGTCAAGCTTAACATTTTTATTTTAATAAAATTTATAAACAAATAATGCTTGAAAATTATATAAAAATTACTATCGCATTTAAGATTGGGTAATAGTAACTTTAAGATACTTACTCTAATTTTGGGTCGTAATAATTGGGCTATGCTAGCTATAATAGTGTAATCTCAACTACCCATATCTAATATTGCTTATATTCTGTACCAATAAGAGAAAGCATTTGTTGAAGTAGCTTCAGTTCATAATAAGTCGAATCAATCGATTCCAGGCCGTTCATGGGTATTGGGCATCCATTTAACCACAATGTTACGAATTTTGCATAAAAATCTTGGCTTACAAGATCAAATTAACTCAAGATCTGAAGCCTCTTAATCAATTGAAGCACCCAAACTTATGTTATTTTATGTTATGTCCTAATTGAAAAACCCTTTATGAGCCGTTTAGTTTGAAAGTGATTCAAGTTTCATGTTCTAAACAATTTGAAGAGATAATAATGCCAATAGATAAGCACTATATTTTAACTAGGCTTATATGGCACCGATCAATCTAGGTGCAACTAGGCATCAAAATATATTTATTTGACTTTAGAAAATCCTATACGCTGTATGGAATTCATATTGAAAATGCTCACTCATTAATTACTCATGAAAGGCGGTAACGAATGTGGGGCAGTACTCTGTACTCTGTACTCAAATACAACAGAAGCACAGGAAAGATAATGACTTACTTAAAACTTATTACCTCTTAACTTAGGCATGAACTCTTTCTCTCTCACTTATCCAAGTAAAAATACTGAATGCGTGAGTACGTGATGGTCTTAATATGTATAATAGTTGATACAATCATATTGCACTCTGTATACCGTACACCTAATAAAGCTTAAGTAAAATCTGTTGAATGATTATGTAGAGAAAGAGTGTGAGAGAGAGAGTGAGGGTGAGGGGTAGATAAATAAGTGGATTAGTGTTTAAACTTAAAGATAATAATAAGAGACAACCATTATACGTATAAGACAAAGATTTTTTTCATTTGCATTAAAGTTTTCAGTTTTACATTTTCTTCTTCTTCTTCTTCTTCTTATTCTTCTTCTTACAAGTATATTATGTTGTTTCCTAAGTAATCTTTGTTGTTCTTACAGTGACAGCAGCAAAGTTAAAGGTGATGTATGCATATACCGTTAGCTTAACAACAACAACAACAACAACAACAACAACAACAACAACATGATTTCATAATTGTTATTGTTGTTATTGTTGTTGCTACTGCTACTGGTTTAAAAATTTTAATTAAAACTAATAAATTAAAAGCATTAAAATAAAGTTAAAGAAATGCTGTTTGGAAGGGAAAATTTTCAGAGAAGAAAACAAAACAAACAACAACAACAACAACAACAGAGTAGAGAGATTAAAGATTATATGTATGTAAACATGTGTTTAAGTTTGTATTCACCTGACAAGTGCCAGAGGGATTTTTGTCTTTTGATCTGAATGCATTTTTTTTTTGATTTTGATTTTATATATATGCCCCAAGCAATATTCATACAAATGCCCAGGCTGTACACATTTCCCGAGCTTAGCGTAAAAACTTTCTATCGTTTAACACAATATTTTTATAAACACTGAATCAATGCATTTTTATTAAAGATTCGACATTATCGAAGGATTTTGAAAAAAGGAAAATTTAATAAGAAATTTGAACAAAAGAATCTACTTCGTGAATGTCAGCACACATGTTCATACGATGAGAAGGTCTATATTTATATACATGTGTGTGTGTGTGTGTGTGTGTGTGTGTGTGTGTAGTATTAGAAAAAAATAATAATCTATGCCGTGTTAAAAATCGTTATACATTTACACATTTTTACACAATTTTGTCATATTACAATATTATATACCTACATACGTGTACAAGAGAGACACCCTGACAAGCATTCTAGTTTTTTATTCCGTTATTTCAACATAGAGCAGGAGACACACGCAGCCATGAATAAAAAGCCGGATATTTGTCTGGAGAGAGTGATATTGAGAATACGTATGTGTATGAGAGGGATAGAAAGAGATAAAGAGAAAAAGAGATAGAACGTATTCTAGTCATGATATATTAACAACATTTGATTGATTTATGGTTATGGTGTATGTGTGTATCTTTAGTGTATGTGTACATGTAAATATTTTACATGCAATTTTTTATACGTTTCTATACAAATATTTATTTTAAAATAACAGCTATAAATTTATAAAGAGAGAGAGAGAGAGAGAAAGAGAGAGAGAGACAGAGAAAGAGTGTGAGAGAGGGTAATAAGCATAAATTTTTCTTTAATTACCAATAAATTTGTAACTTAATGGCTAATAAAAATTCAACGGTTATAAAAAACATTTTTTTCGTTTTTTTTTTTTTTGGTAACAAAATATTTTTTTTGTTTTTTTTTTTTTGTAAATAATTAAAACGATTTATTAATGCCACGTCCATATAGCACAAGTGACGGTTATTAAATCAGAATGATTGTCTCGTTGAATTGATCTAAATATCATTTGATTTCAGTTCCTTTCAATTGTTATGTGTGTGAATGTATTGTTAGGTCGTGATTGAACCACACTCATCACATACGTGTTATTTCATCTTCAGCGCATTACAATAAGGATTGCAAGAATGTGATTTTCTATATGATTGTGTTCATTTTCAAACAACTCTCATTGTATGTTAAAATAATCGTTTTAATGTGTTAGAGTTTTACGTCTGTTTGCTTAGGAAACAATACAATTTTTAACTGGTAATGAGTGGGCGGTGGTTTCAGTGTAAATTTTACAACAACAACAGCAACAACAAAAACAATAAAAACAACAGCAAAAACATCATCAAAAACAACAACTATAGCAACAACAGCAATAAAAACCACCATCAACACAAATAAGAAGCAATAAATAAACAACAAACAACAACAACAACATTAACAATAGCAACAATAACCTCTATTACCTCCACCAACAACAACAATAACAATAACAAAAGACGACAAAAAAGAGAAAGAAAGAAGAAAAAGAATAAACATAAACAACATCCTGATAGAACTCTGTTATTATGTAATCTGTTGAATGATAACAACAATTAAAAACTATAGGACACATAAAATCACATTTAAGCTTAAGTAGATATATACATATGTACATGTAACAAATTGTATTCCACACAAACTTTAAAATTAACATGTTAGTTATCCTTTCCACACAATCAATAGCTCAGTTCATACTTCGGTTATGTCAAAAGACTCTTTCTACAAAACTGTCATAACTAAGCTACCAGATTAAAATAAACTTTTGAAAAAAAAAAATATAAAAAAAAAATCAATAGCCTTACACTGTAAAAAAGTATGAAAATCTGACGAACGATTTAGTTACGCTCTGTATGAATCTCTGAATTGTTGATAATTTTTTTACAGAGATTTTTTAAAACAGTCCGTAATATAGTGCGAAATCGTTTAAGAGCCTTAATTGATCTAAATTTCTTGCAAGCGAAATATAAAAAACTCTGCCACTCTCCTAAAAAAAAAAATACACAACAAACATTAAAGCTCTCTTCCAGATGATATACAACAATTACTTAAGGAGTCACTTAAAGAGAGGGCGTAAACTGTTACGCCCATAATATGTAAGGATACTTTAACTTTAACTTTAACTTACTATAGAGATTCTCTCTGCACACTATACGATAGCCGATGATTTTTTTGTAAATAGTTTTCAAAAGCATTAGTTGGTATATTAAGTATATGTGTGAGTGTGCACGGGCTAGATTTTTCATTAACTGTCGTCTAAATGAAGTCACATAAAGATACCAAAGATTAGAAAACAATAACAACAACAGCGACAAATATGTCATAAGCATTCATTCAGGAAAGCAGAGAGGTTTGAAAAGCGACAAAACAATCGACGACAAATACCGTAGAGCATTAATCAGTATCACAATTTTACAAAGACAATCTACACATATTACATTCTCTCTCTCTCTCTCTCTCTCTCTCTCTCTCTCTCTCTCTCTCTCTCTCTCTCTCTCTAACACTCTTTTCACCTCTATCAATACAATTGGCCAAGCTAAACTATAATAATTTACATGTGAGTACATTCACAATTTCCTCTCAAATAAAATTAGGAAGCCTATGAGAGTTGAATCGGTGGAAATATAAGTAAGAGCGGGGCATATTATGCTGATTAAGTTGTAAAGGAGGGAAATTTTTCAACTATAGAATTGTAACCGACAATATACAATAATAATAACAACAACAACAACAACAACAATAATGATATCATCATTTATCATCATTATCATTATTTTTAATTAGTATTTCTATGCCATGAAAAGTGTAGAATATAGAGAGAGATTATTCTTTCTGGTTTATACAAATCTATGCATTGCAATATTATTGCAAAAATACAAAACAATAACAAAAAACTTTATTAATTGCCCAGCATTGTATTCTATTGTTGTTCGATTTGAGCGCTTATACTTTTGTAACTATACAATACAATGACTTTCATAAGTGACTAAACACTTTCCTTGCAGATATTGTATTTGAGGTATAGTAGACTTACTCAGATTTAACATTTTTTTTTGTTTTTTTTTTTAAATAAAAAACAATTAAGAAAACTTAATTTGTTCTACAAACTTAAAAGTTAGATTCTGTTGTAGTTTGTTAAGCGACCGCGCCCCTTTTTTTTTTTTTTTTTGGCACAATGATAGATGAGATCATTTATACCCAATTTTTTACTTTATCCGTCAATGTTTTTTGGATAATATATCGATTTCTGTTAATTGTGGGCGTGGCACTTCATCGATTCCCCTCATTATAAAAAGCAATCTGGGTACAGAAATTAAAAATTATTTGTAGAAAATTTCATCTCGGACGGAGATGTGCTTCTGGAAGTTGCAAACGGAACAACAAACTTAACTACCGCGACCCCCACCTTATGTGGATAATTATACTAAATGTATATATTTACCAAATACACGCTACTGTGGTACCTAACTAATAATGTACAAGGGGTGAGAGATAGAGAAAGAGTGGGAGAGTGTGTGTAGAAGGGATCTAATACATATACACACGCACACCGCAATAATTTATGGTAAATTCACTTAAAATTAACAAATAATTGCTTTTGTGGTTAAATAAGTTCGGTTGGCCGATAAAATCGTAAGATTTATTTGTTTACGGTTAGAAAATTGAAGTGAGTGTTTAATGTTTTTTTTTTGTTTTGTTTTTGTTGTTGTTGTTGTTGTTGTTTCATTTAATAGCACATACATTAAATGCATCTGTTGTCTACTATATACATATATAATTGATTGTGGAACCACAGAAAATTTTCGAAATTTTGTTGCAAAACATTAGTTTTTATGTAAAATTTTACCTTTGTGGCAACTTTTTTGATATATTTTCATTGAAACTAAAATTAATAACGAGAAGAGATGATTTTTAATTGTGGGCGTGGTTCTAAGATAATTTTCAAGTCATATTTTTTTCTTTCTTTCTAACCTTATCGATAAATGGCCACGCCCATAATCAACAAAAATCTATCTAAATACAGAACTATTAGTAATATTACATCGAAAAAGGAAAATTTTTTTGGTTAATCTAAAAAACGTGTGTACTTCTATTGCTTTTACTCCATATCAATAAGAAAAATTATCAAAATTTCGGCTAATTTTGAAATCAAATACAAGTCCATCTATGCCATCCATGGTTCATAGTGGACGAAGCTAGTATTTTAAGTGCAGATAGACACTTAGACGGACTGACGGACAAAGTAAAATTGTTAAAGTCAGACTTTTATGAGCGTTAATAGATCTTTTATGAAATATTATAAGAACAGGATTGTTTTTTTTTATCCCGTTAGCCCTTCTTAACTATGAGGAAGGCCGTTAAATTACAAAAGACACTGAATTTCATACAAATAAAATGAATATTTTTACAAAATATTTAAAAAAAAAAAATTATATCCTTAAAACGGTAAAAGTGTCTCATTTCAAACGGTATATAACATTTTCATCTAAAGTTCAAATATTAATTTTGGTAAATTATTTTCTGAAAAGTTGCGCACATTTCTACATAAAAATTGACTTTTCTCAACAAATGGCAGATTATAGACCATATAACGGTATATGTACATTTTTAAAATAGTCAAATTCCTTCTCTTTCCTGTGTTATACACAATATGTATTTAAAAAATTAAACTTAATTAAAAAGTGAAGACAAATGGTATTCATTTTAAATTTCCATATAAAAGCTGCCCACAGCTATTTATTTAATTTGTATAAAATAAGAAAATAATTAAACTTACATTTTAATCCTTACAAATCTTATCTTAATAAATTATTTATTTATTTGCTAATAAAATTTAAGGATTATTAACATCCATAAAAAAAAAAACATCATCATCATAAAATAATGAGAAGCATACTATGTTGTAGTTGAGCAGAAGAGCCACACTCCGCAGCTGTATATTGTAATTACATTCATTGTGTTATTAACGTCATCTCTGGTATTATTAATATTATCCCTCTTATGTGTGCCATAGGTATTGAACTCTCTAAGTGGTATAGCGGTACTAAGTAACCCTTAACAAATCCAAATACGTGAAGCTTACATATGTATTTACCACACCATCCTATGCCAATGTATTATATTAGAGTTTGAATGCTTTACCATCTCTTAACAATATATATCCAGACTCTCGAATTCAGTGTGCTACAGTTAGATGCGTACCGTGTGTACATATATACAATATACCGACCATCCCCTCTTCAAACGTTTCACTGTGTCTGAGATTAACGCATTCACGGATTAAATCTTTATGTTGAGGCTGTGTACACGTTTTACTATGAACTTACGTTTCTATGGAATAGAAAGTAAATATACGAACACGGGTGTGTAGAGAGAGTAGTAGGTTGCTTTACTCTATTAATTTATTATTACTTGTTCAATACAAATACACATACAATGCAATGCAATGCAATACAGTTCAAGAGAGAGAGAGAGAGAGAGAAAATCTTGTGTTTTATACAAATGCATAGAAATGTTTATGTTTGTATGTATGTGTTTTTGTAAGAGGCTGTGCAGTTATAACATTTATTCAAGGCATTATGGGATATTGTTGTTGTTGTTGTTATTGTTATAGTTATTGCTCATTGATTAGACTTAGTCAATTGTACGTGTGCGTGTGGCTGTGTATGCCTGCGTTCACGTTTATGATTGCACGCATTACTGCAGTAATAATGGAGTGCAAAATTATTGCTTATTAGAACAAATGTAAGACTTTAATAATCATAAAATGTTGAAGTCTTTCCAAAATGAAATTCATACTTGCATGATAAACAATATATGAATAACTGTTCATGAATAACTTAAGAAATTAGATTTTTGGGAAAATTGGAAGAATATATAAATTCTGCAGTAGTTGAAGATTCGATTAGAAGGAGATGAGTAGAGAGTGGTTGTAGAATAAATTAAATTTGAATAAAATAGAGCAATGTAGAGAGAAGCAGAGTAGAGTGGAGTAGATAGAGTAGAGTAAGGTAAGTTAGTGTAGAATGGAATGGGGTACGGTAGAGAGAGTGTAGCAGAGTAGAGCAAAGTAAAGTAGAACAGATCTACCTTGTAGATGCCTGTACCAGAAAGGGGCGTACCTAATTGAAGGTTGATCTATCCATGTATGTGCGACAAAACTTACACTCTGTAAGATTCGTATCGTCCTCATGCTTCTTTATGGCCCTGACCAATGGATACTAACATTTAAGTGATGAGGCTCCTTTACACCTGTTCGAAAGTTGTTTGGCTTTGCAAGCGTTGGCGATGACTTCCGAATCGGAATAATGCTTGAGCTGTATAAGCTTTACGCCGACATTGACATAGTTCGTCGTATAAAGATTCAACGCTTGCGATGGCAAGATCATCTCGGTGTCATGGTGTTCGGCAGGGAACATTCGGAACCGAAAGAGGGAGGCCGAAGGTCCGGTGGAGGGACCCAGTGCTTTTAAGCCCTGCAAACACTGCAAATACTTGGTGTACAAAACTGGAGAAGACGCCCCCAAGCGCCCCGAAACGCAGGGCAACAGGCCAAAGACCAGTAATGATCATTATGATGTTGATAAAGGCTCTTAAATTTAAATTTGATTCATATACAGCAACTTTTTTTTTTTCGATATCGATTGCTTTACAAACTTTATAAATAAAAAAAAGAAATCGTTTTCTTGATTTCTAAACATTGAAAATTAAAGGTAATCATCATTACGCAGGATTTTCCTCTTTTAATCGTTACCTTTCGTATTCTGTCTCTGTTATTTGTTAAAATTTAATTTTATTACACATTACGTCGGAATTTTATATAAATGGTGTATAAAGGCACGTAACTGCTAATAAAAGTTGGAGAGAATGTACACGTTTTCTTAGCAGCTAAGGTTAAGAATTACATTTTTGTTACCGTTTCAATGGAAAAGCTTCATGAGAGGGAGAGCCATGATTTTTTTATAATAGAAACCAAATTTCAATTAACTGTAAACGATATTTTGAAAAACAAGTGACGATTTAATACTGTAATAAAATTATAACTGAAATATTCTAAAATGTTTTGAAATGTGAATTACACGTATATTCGGTATGATTGTGTGGTGTAGTGTATGATGCAAAATGCTTGGCATCTAATCCTATAGACTTTGTTTTGTTGAGAGTTCTAATCTGATTAATTTTTTTGCAAAAATTTATGTTACAAAGAATTGTTTTCACAACACTTTCAATTATTGCACATGCAGGCAAAATTTGAATAGTATGGAAATTGCAGCATATGCAATTCCGCTTATTAAACGTGTAGGCAAAATTCGGGTAAAATATAAAGAGTGCAAGTGTACAACGCATTATAGACACACTATACTATTATTAGTACACCTAATTCTCTTTTTACACGATAGATATGTTTACAAAAAGAATTCGTGCTAAAAAAATTTGTGTAAAAAAGAGATATTCACTAAATGGAAGAATAGTAGATTGGTTCCAGACTTAAAAAAAAAAAAATCGTGTTAAAATAAATTCGTGTTAAAAAAATCGTGTAAAAAGAGTATTAGGTGTAGTTTATGAGGGTGGTATTGTCATATAAAAGTCACTATTAAAGGGTTCTAAAAATGGCTCGATCGGGTCTATAAATGTTGTCGAAAATGACGTTATATGGGGAGTGGTTCTGAATATGGTTCAATTTGGTATATATTTTATAAAATTCTTCTTTAAACCAAAATGTGTTTCTAAACAAAATTTTATTCAAATATTTTAAAAAATGCGACCTATAGCTTAAGTATAAATGTATCCTGGACTTACAGACAGGCATGGTTAAATCAATGCTACATACGATGTAGAGTATAAAAATATATTATTTGTGTATTATAGAATGATTGGTGTCCCTTTCCCCCTTTCGGGTACGTGCCTAATGAAATAACTTGCCATCAAAATCACATACAATGAAGTGCATACTAACAGAATTAACATAAGATGCCTTTGTCTCTCTCAAAATTTCTTAAAAGATGAAGAAAATAACAATAGCAACAACAACAATAACAAGTAAAACGACAAACGACAACAATTGAGATAATATTGACATTGCACGTAATAATAAAAAATAAAACAACAACAACGACAACAACAACAACAACAATGATGACAACAACGACAAGGACAACAATAGCAGCAATAAAAGATTTCACCTTTAAGCGATACCAACTAAGAACACAACACAACACAACACAACACAACACACAACACAATACAATACAAGTACAATGATTACGTACACTTGACTGCATTTTTATTATATACTCGCCTGCATGCATGCAAGCATACCTTGAAGTATATTGTAGTACAAACTTGATAACAACAATAACAATGATCTTCTTCGACAAGCATGATGTTTATAATGATAATGTTGCTTATAAACGTTATGTTATGTTATGTTATGTTTGTGTTTATGGTGGCATGCCTGGCGTACTGGTGGGTAATAATCATCATAATGATGAGCTGTGAGAAGGCAAAAACATGTTGACTGTATATATAAATTTTTTTCCTATTAATGGAAAATTATTGTCAATATGGGTGCAGTAGTTTTTTGTTTGTTTTGTTTTTGTTTTCTTTTTTTTTTTTAGCACATTTTACCTTGTGACGTGAGTGAGTGTTAGTTTGCTCTTGAACGTGCTTGCGCTCAATTTGAATTTTAATAAGGTGTGTGTGTATGTGTGTAAAGAGATAAGTAAAGGACAATATTTGGGTGGAAAAAATGAAAAAAAAAAAAACATACAACGGAATATAAATTATTATAGAAATTTGTACCAAAAATAAATATAAAGTGAATTTAATTTATTAAACTATTTATATATAGAACCCTGTAGCGCTGGTGGCAAAGCGTTTATTAGGTTTGTGCGGATGTTTGTAACTCCTGCCACACCCACTTTTAATTACCAAACGATATAAAATCAAACTCTAAATCAATTTAACAATATCCGTCTGTACGTCTGTCTATCTAAGTAAACTTGTGAAGAAGCTACAGGTCGCACTTTTTGAGATATTTCAATAAAATTTAATATAATGCTCATATATTAGCTCAAAGAGGATTCCCATTGAAAATACACTGGATCACAGCATTTTTAGAAACTTTCCCCATATAACGATATTTTCATGAAATGGTTTTTACATGACAATGCTTCTGACTTACTGTGATCAGTGACAGTGATCAACTAATCGTAGCTTAATTTGTATAACTAAATGGTTAGGGTATTAAATAGTCGGCATTGACCAAGTAAAACAATTTCACTTGTGTTCTTAGTCTATTATTTTAACTAACATAAAAGTTTTACTCAAATATCCAGAACTTGATAAAGTATGTATAAGAAAGGCAGTGTATAAAATGGATTTGAATTTCTTCTTATCAACTTGAAAGTAACTCTAAAGTTTCTCTAAAATGTCAACGGAAATCAAATGTAATAAAAATTTTTCTCTGTTTTACTCTAATGCGTTGCTCATCTACATGGACTACAGGCTTGGAGTATAAAGAGCAAAAGCGTGAGAGAGAGAGAGGGAGGAAGGAGGACATGTAGTAAAGTTTAAGCATATAAAAATGTTAAATAAGACAATGAAACACAATGAAATTTAGAAAAGTATGCACAACTCTGCCTGCCATCTAGACAGCTAACAACAATTGTACAGAGAATAGTAGTTTGTCATTGGAAGCGCAAGCGGGAAATTCAATTTTATTCATTTTATATGTTCGCTCTCTTTCTCTTTCTTTCTCTCTCTCTCTAGCAAGCAGAATTTCGAAAAACTAAGCATAAAATTTGTATTAATTTTAAACTGTGCCTGTGGGTAACGGCAAGTAAAACCCAAGAGAAGAAATTTTTCTTTTTTTTTTTTCTCTCATGACATAATTTGCTTAAATTGTTTTGATTAAATGAGAGAAAAAAAAACAAATCAACAAGTACTTAAAAGATTATGATTTGTAAATACATACTAAATGAGAAATAGACCCATACACACACATACATATTTTTGTTACCCCATAACGCATGAATTCCTTCAAACTCATATTTTATATCATGCGACATACTTGTGGCAAAAGGTATATTAGAGGATGTGAGAATGTTTGTAACTTGTAAAAGGCAAATGACACAACACCTTCAACATCATTCAATTATACCGATTGATTTTAAATCAAAATCTGAATCGATTTAAGCATGTCTGTCTGTCCATCTAAATTTACGTTTATGCTACAGATCGCATTTTTTTTACATATTTCAATGAAATTTGGTACCAGCTCAAAGAAGAGGGAATTATTTCAGAGATGAAATGTTGTGCTATTAAATTTTTTCATTCTACAATGCCTTGAGATTCCAGTGAAGGGCATTAAATGATCGAACATAACTTTCTAAAATATTTTTACTTGTTTTAACACAAATCAAGTTGCAATATAAACAAATTATGACAAATTGATAAATTAACAGATTTTGTGCGATTTTTATATTAAACGTAATGGATGGATGGAAGTTTGTTCAAATTAAATTTATTTGCCAGCAGTGATGCATTTGATTGAAACTTTAACAGTAATTTAATAAAATTATATAAACATTGAAAAAGTTGAAGAAAAAAAAAGGCAGTAAAATTTGTAATATTCCCTTCTATCCGATCACTTAACACACCCTAACTACATTTCATCGTTAAGTAAATTTTTGTGATATAAAATTTTTGTTAATTCTTGGTGTGTATCGATAAACATTTTCATGATGATTAAAAATAAATTGTACTTAATATTGTCTCTGACACTTTCTTGTCGCCAAAAAAAATTTACTTGTCTGGTAGCCTCTCAATGTTTATGTGAAGGTTGTAAAATGTTTAAAAATACTGCCTCCTGCTGTACTGTTGGCTTACATGGTTATCTGATCTGTTTGTTGCAAACGTTGTCATGGATATAAACATTTCCAATTAACAGCTTTTTGTTAAAATTTTTATATGCATAGCACACTTAAATTTGATCATAAATATTTATACATTTTATTGCAATTTATAACAAATGCATGCGCACACACAAGTCGTTATATAACACCTAGCTATTAAGTGTGTGTGTGTATGAGCGCAGCATTGTATAATTTCCTGCTTTAGACAAATAATCCAGAAATTGCAACGGAAACTTTAATGATTGTTATTAAAGTTATACTCGTGAACACACACACACACAAATCCACTCAAATATCTACATAAAGAGAACATATCATGGACAGAGAGACAGACATTTTTTGTTATTTTTCAAAATGATTTTTTCTTTGTTATAATATTGCGGCTAGAAAAAAAAAAAAAAGAGAAAGAATCAAAACTCATGTTCTCTGACAATTAACCGTTGAAATTTTATGTTTATGTGTAGGTTTCATTAAATATGATCAAGATTCAAACGCAAATCATATTGAAACAGTTGTTTATACCATCCAGGAGGCGACCGAGATCTTACAAAGTATATACTCGTATATATTTGATCAGCATCAAAAACTGAATCCCACTAGACATTAATTGTCTTTAAAGTATAAGATATCAAATCGACTTTAACTTAACTCTTTATAACGTATTTAATTGTTTTGTTTGTTATGGATGCTCTATACTAATATTGTTCTGTTCTATTCTGCAATTATGAGATTTTTATTGTCGGTCATTTTTAACACATCCGTAGTACATAAATAACAGTAAATAACGTTTTAAAATATATGCAGTATAGCAAAAAAGCAAAATGGCTTTATTTAAACTTTAAATACCCTTCACATATACATATAAATTGTGGGCGTGGCAGATATTAATTACGCCCTTATTATGTAACAGCTTGCAAGTGAAGTTTTATATATAGAATATGTTTTTTGTAAATTATGGGCGTATCTATTATCAGACCATGCCCATTTTTGGTACATCAGTGTATGGGATAATTATAAATATGTGTAATAAATTTCAACTTAATAGCTCAGTTTTTGTAGAAGATAAATATACTTTTGATGATTGTGGGCGTGGCTTTTGACTAATTTCGTTCATTTTAGACAACCATCTGTTTGCTGAAACTAGAAAAAAATCTGTCAAAAATTTCAACCGAAATATCTCCAAAGTTAGGAAGCGTGAGAATGCCAACAAGAGACAGACGCACAGACACATGACGTATGTACATGTGACTCAGTTTTGTTGCTTATTAAGAAGACTTTGTAGGGTCTTTGACGCTTGCTTCTGAGTGTTGCAAACGTAATGACAAACTTAGTATACCGCCCACTCTTATGTGGAGGATATAAAAACAAAACAAACCGAACTGCAACTATGGCAGTTTGCACAATACCGACTATATGGTAGCAATAAACAACAATACGCAGCAGACACCAAAAATAACAAAATATGTATGTATTGTATGTATATTGTATTGTTAAACAACAGATGCTAAGGCTTAAACTTAAACTATTGTTTTGTATACGCCTAACATTGAGCCAAACAAATAGATTTGTGTTGAAAACAAATGAACATTTGTTGTGGAGGGGAAAAGGTGCAGTTATAGATATCCGTACACATACATACATATGTATAATATATCCTCCATAATATGTGTATAATTTCATTTCACTGCTTTTAAGTTTTATTTATGTTTGTTTAACATGGAAACTACTTTGCTCTGACAATAATTTAACATAAAATGTTCAACTCATGTGTAATGGCTACATCTCATCATCATCACAATACACATACACGCATCCATATAAAAACAAACGTGTCCACGGACACAAACATATATTTGACTAAAGTTTGTGTGTTGTACGCCCTTTAGTGTAAAAATCTGTTATATGTACACACACCACGAGCAGCAGCACTGGTGTAAAGACGTATGTTAACAGTGCTAAAGCTATAAACACTAATATTAAACCGTTGACGCATACATGCACACTCATACTTATACACAAAACACATTTCCTCTAATAAAACACAATAATAGTGAGAGGGGCGGGGAAGAGAATTAGTGGGAGCGAAACAACAGTTAGGTTGTAAGCAAAGTGAAGCAAGGAAGAGAATTAGAGGGAAATTTGCGAATTTACTGTAAAATTGAAATGAGTGTCGTTCGGAGTGTGTAAGCGGTGAGAGTAATAATGAAAGTTTTTACTATAATTTAGCAGAGATGCCCCCCAAAAAAACAAAAAACAAAAAAACAACAACAACAACAACAACAAAGTTTTCACTCATATATACGCTCATACAGTGTCATTGCTCAACTGCATTTTTGTCTATGCATGTTTATGTGTGTGTGTGTGTGTGTGTGCTTGTTTTTATTGGTGTTTTGCTTTTGTTAGTGAGCAAGTGTTAATGTGTTGCCATCTATGTGTACAATAAATTGTGTTATTGTTGTTGCTTTTTTATATCATTCCCATAAGGTGGATCGGTATACTAAGTTTATTATTCCATTTGTATCACACAGAACAAGCGTCAGAAACCTTACAAAGCAACAAACTCTGTGACAAACTAAACATGTTCGTCCGTGACCGCGCCTGTCTGTTATGGGCTTTGAAGTATTTTGCATACATTTCCATTTTCTGTACGCAGATTACTTTTTTAAATTGAGTTGAAGTGAAAATCTCTCTATCTACCGATGTGCCAAAAATAGCCGGGATCATAAAATAGACACGCCCACAATTAATAATTATTCTTTGTTTTTGTGCACAAACCGACATGTAAGTTAATACGTATATACCTGCCACGCCCACAATTTCCATATAGATGTAGAAGGTATTTCAGATTCGGCCCAAGCCAAACTTACTTTTTTCACTTGTTTTTTTTTTTTTTTGCGCTTACGCATTATGTTCACGTACGATTTGTTTTGTGTTGTTTTGTTTTTGTTTTTTGGTTATTGCCGTTGGCATAGTTGTTGGTTTCATATTTATGAGCCATTAGCTTTTTGGCATCACAATGCAACAATAATTGGAAATCATGTTATGAAAATCATATAAAAATAAAAACAACAACAATAAGGGCAACTAAAGCATGCTTTCGGACGGAAAGTAACGGCCATTTAAATACGAAATTATTTGTAATTCTATTTAATTTATTTAAAACCTTAAAAATAGTTAGCGATACATGCATGACCACCGTGATCCAAACAACAACAATTGCAACTTTCATGAAAATGCTTCACACACTTTATAAATAGATTATAATTTGTTTACAGATAAGTTTAGGTAGCTCTTGTCCGTCCATTCAGGTGTAAGATATTTAAAATTCTCAAACGATTGTAGAATTTAAAATCTAATCACAAACAGTGCTCGCAAACTAAAATTCATTTTTAACAGGTCAATAGATTGATGCACATGCATCGGTTTTGTTTGTTATACCCTTCACCTAAGATAAGATGGGGAATATACTAAGTTTGTCATTACGTTTGCTTCTGGGTGGAACCCGAAAACATATATGAATTCTTGATAGAAATCAAAAACCGATCAAACACATATATATATATATATATATTGTAGGGTATCCAAACCTTCATTCTGGGTTTTAATTGTTTAGTGAAAATCTTTTGTTCTTACTCTCGACAATTATTTTTTTATGCTTTATTTCTTACGCATTTATTTTAATCATCATTAACACTTCTGGGCTGATATTTATTGTGAGGGTGTAAGTAAGCAACAATAACAATAATAACACCAACAGCATATATGCTGAAGAGAGTGTCAATAAATTGTGTAAGAAATTACGCAAAGCACATGTAAAAACATCATTTATAATTTATTTGCTTGCTTGAATTCTTACATGCTTACCTTCCTATGTATATGCACACATACACATGAATATGTATACAATATGTGTACTTCGCTCTCCACACATACTCTTGTGAGATGACATTTATTTTCTCCCACATTTTTATTCTTCAACATCATCGTATAACTCTTGTACGGCAACAGCAACAGCAACAGCAACAGCATTCAATCTGGGAGAGGTTTACTTGTGCGAATGTATGTATGTTGTGTATTGTACAATAGAAATTGTATGCATACCTTTTGCAAATGAAACGATTCTACACACTTTTATTGGCAGTTAAAGAGTTGAGAAAATATTTGCTTATACAATAACAACAATAACAATAACAATAAAAATAATAGAGAAAACCATGCAAGAATGCGTTAAAACAAATTAATTTAAACACACATACTCACACACACACATATTGTCACTGTAAAATAAATCACAGTTGGGTGATTAATGTTTGTATTTAGTACCTATTACCGTTATTGTTTTTTTTTTTCTAAAGTGTTGTAATTGTCATTATGGCGCTTATAATAGAGACAGCGAGAAAGAAAAAAAGAAAGAAAGAAAGAGATAGAGAATGTGTGTGTGAAAGAAAGAGATAGAGATAGAGAGAGAGAGAGATGGCAATATCAAGTGAAAAGGGGAATTTCGTTAAACGTTTTTTTTTTGTTCTATTTGCAATGGCGTCGTTTACCCTTCAACACCTAAATCAACAATAAAATCTAAGATATGTCCGCCACGCGGATTATAAATAGAGCTAAAATTAAAATGTCGGTCCACATATATGTATAAAAAAATTAACCTTAAAGTTAAGGTAAAATGTAAGGCTTTCTTTTTTAGATAAAGTAGGAAAAACAAATTTGTAAGCCACGCCCCCAAACAACAAATATCTGTCCATAAGCCACAAACATTAAGCTATAGATTTGAAATTTGTTTATAAATCGCTTTATTTTTGGTATGCTAACACACCTACACCTACTTTGACGCAAAATAAATTTGTCAGTTGATAGGTAATATATATATATATAAACATATCACACCTACAACTATTTGTAAGAGTTTAATAGTGATGGGTATCCTAGATTTGGCGTACGCCACATATAACCTAATATAGTCCCGTTTTACTTGTTTGTACATATTGTTGCTCTTGTTTTTTTCTCTCTATTTATTATTATGATTATTCATAGCAATGGAATGCTTCTTCTTACCTTTTCATATATTATCCGCTATTGTAACCTCCAAGTAAGAGAATTCAACGGTATTATTTCAAGTGTGTGCGTTTTGTTCATTGTACTGAGCGCCTGTTAGTTTCGTGTCTTATATGCATACAACACCCCTTTACTAGTATGTGCAATGTGTACACAATACAGTAACGGTGCTTGTATCGTGCTTGCTCTCTACATATGCCGCATCTCTCGAAAAATTGTACGCACCTAATGGAAGTAGACAATTGTATAACAATTGTGAACATGTTATATAGCATATAAAACGATTCTGTTGTTGTTGTTGTTGTTGTTTGTTTGTTTGTTTGTTTCTTTATAGCATTAAGTAACATAACTTGTACGGACGCATACATATAAATAAATGCCTGAAGGTGCTACTTATTTACTTAACTCTCACACAACACTGTCTGTATTGAGCAACAACAATGATAACGTTAACAGCGCTTACGATAAGTATCTACGATATTTACTATATTCTCTTATATCGCTTACACAACACACCTATATATATATATGATCCATATATACATATGTATATATTTATGCTATTTTGTATGGTTCTTAACTTAACCATCTTCCTCTTTATTTTGCTCTTTGTCAACCTAACATTTACAAATCGCATCCACCCTTTCAGGTAATGTAAAAAGTTTATGCCTGTACATAGGTGGCTTATGTTGCAAAAAAATATATATAAATAAAATATAATATGATACGATGGTGATTGCTTGTTATTGTATTGGCTTAAATCTAAGCTTACTAAGAGCTTCCACATGTACATGCATCTGGTATTTATGTGTATGTTAATGATGTGGAAGTGAAATTTGTATTTTTTTTTTGAAGATTTGTGTACATAAATATGCAAGTTTACGTATTTGTTTTTTTTTTGTAATACCTAAGTATTAGAATTGTTATTGTTGTTGTTTTAATATATAATTTTTTTTTATATATTTTTAATTTAATGCTTTTATATATATATTTAATCTAGAAGTTTTGTATTACAGTTAAATATGTAAAATATATAACAGTTATATTGAACGTATGATATTTTTTTTTTTAAATTTCTTTATTATAACAAATTTTTAGCATATACTGATTGTATAACAGTTTTAGCCTTTTAGAAATTCAATAATATTTTTACAACATAACATAATTTTAGTCTTAATTTCTTTATAATTAATTAATTTTTTGTATAACAGTTTTAGTTTAAATACAACATTTATATTATATTTAGAAAAGTTCTTTTACTTTTGGACGTTATTTTACAATATGAAATTTTTCGTTATAACAGTATAACAGTTATTGGTATAACAGTTTAAATGTTTATTATAGATTATTTTTACAAATAAAATATTTAATAACAAAAAATTTACACCCATTACATTATTTGTATAAGAAAAAATTTCGAGACAAAGAAAAATAAAGTATATATATATATTCTCGTATATATAATGCATATAGATACAGTTTCAAATTTAGAAAAATTTAAACTTTAAAATTACACTAAATCTAAAAATATATGTTTAAGTGCGTGTATGTGTGTGTTTGCATTTATAGTAAAGGCAACAAAAACATGTATTTACAAATGAGTTATCTTCCATTAGTACACTCGCTCAACATGCTTACACAAAGAAAGTGAAAAGTTATAACTTAATAGTAAAGTAATAAAATCCTAACAACTTAAACGTACAAGAAAATGTAACAAAGAAAGAGAGGGTAAGAGAGAGAGAGAGACAAAGAAAAATAAAGTAATAATTTCATGTAATAAATTTGTATTTGCTGTTGTTATTGTTATTGTTGTTGTTGTTGTTGTAGCATTTCCGTGCCAAAATCATTGTTAGTTGGATTAAATGAGATTTTCTTGCAATTACCGTCAAATTTTTCTGGTTGTGTAGCTTTTTCCTTTTCTTTCTTATATATTTTTTTTTTTATACGTATTGTATAATTTATGTACTGTAATAATTTTCACAATTGGAAAAGAATTTTCCTTACAAAAGAGAAGAAGAAGAATGGAAAAAATTCAATTTAGCTAAGACCAAATTATGAATACCTTACATGCTGGCCGTACCATATAAATAAATACATTTTATGTCAATTATGGGCGTGGCTTTCAATCGATTTTGCTTTATTTAAAAAGCCATTTGTGAGCGTACAGTAAATAACAATTTCTCTCCTCAATATCTTAAAATTTCAGACCGTAAGAGTTTAATCAACAGATGGAAATACGGACGGACAAACGTATCTAGATTGACTTTGATTTTGATAATGATCTTTGTAGAGTTTCTGATGTCTCCTACTGGGTGTTGAAAAGGAATTGACAAACTCATTATACATTCTTTGGTCCTTTGTAAGGGTATATGAAGGAGTTACTAGCAAATAAAGTAAAAGTAATAAATGTCACTCATACGCAGTGTATGCACGAAAAGGAAAAACATAATGTTTTCATTGTTTATAAATTAATTTTAATACTATTTTAAAATGTCTCTACCTTAAATAATGCATAATGTAATATTTATTATGTTAGAATAGATGATTTTAAGCAGCGAAAATCTGTATAGAATAATGTACGTACGTCCATCTGTCTATACGTTGTATTTCTATAAATTTTTGTAAAATTTTTCAAATATTTTTATAAAATTTTAGCACACAAAAAAAAGAACTTCTTCTCTTCTCTCTTCTTCTCTTGCAAAAAAGTGAATTTTATATAACACAACAGTTAGCTTTTCTGTATAATCTCAATTGTAAAGTAAGGTATTAAATGATCGCACTTAACCTACCGTAACGTAGTCACTTGTGTATTATAAACAAATACTAAGTGTCTTTGTAATAAAAGTTTGTTTTATTTCGTTTATTCACATATACTTACAATTGATAGAAACATTAAAGCATTTCAGAAAAGAACAGAAACTAAACCTTTTACACTTGCCACCGTACACTTGTTGAGGTAAACAAAATTGGTTTTTTCATTAGAAACACTTAGAAAGGGGTGTGAAATAAATTTTTTTGAAATACTTAAACAATTTCATCTATTAGACACGCCCACAATTTCCTAATATAGTACAAAATTCGTATGTTCGTTTATCCCTTAGATGATTTATATAGACATATATGTACGTTAAGAGAATGTTGAAAGAAGGAGCTACTGTTTACAAGCCATGCCCACAATTTTCAAATATGCTGAAAAATTCATTGATAGTTAAAATAATAATGCTTTATGTATACATGCCACGCCCACATTTGAAAGAAAAAACCAATCTCTGATATAAACCAACACAAGAATTTTTACTTATCGTTGTTATGCTTGAGTTTTTAAAAATGTTTATTTTATATTATTGTTATAAATTACTTTTTATACACATTGTGTGAAGGTATGTGTTTAGCAAAGTGAACAAAAAAAAAAAAAAAAAAGCAAAGAAAAGCAAAAAAAAAAACAACCAATTGAAGAAACAATGAAAAATTGAAACCTTCAAAAATACTGAAAGCAACAAACAATATAAATAAAAAATTACAACAATAAACAGCAAAAGTTTCTTTTTAAAGTGACAAATTGTTAAGAATATAAATTTTTTTTTTTTTTTATACAATACTCGATATAAAAAAATCGGCTAGCAACAGAAACTACATAACAAGCAGCCGCAGCAACAACAGTAAATAAACAACAACATTCCCAGCAGAGGAAAATTAATAGCGTAAACAGCAAACTTTACACATTCTTGTTTTGTTTGCTACTACTACTACAACTTTTTCTTCTTCTTCTTCTTTTACATCTTTTCCTTACTCTATTGGCTCTTGCTGTTACTGTAAATGCATTGTAGCTGATAAAGTAATAAATGACCATTAAAAGCTTTGTTAGGGGAACAATAAATTGACAGCCAAACATTTTATTATTTTATAGCTTTAGTTTTCTCTATACAAACACACATACACAAATACACAAATATATATTGTATATGGTATACACGTTCGTGTTTTTTTTTTTTGTTTTTTTTTTTTTTTTTTTTGTTATGAGAAAGGATACAGTTAGCCAAGCGATAGTATTACTTTATGTATTTTTCAACTTTTTCCCCAAAAAAAAAAAAAAGAGAGAGAAAAAGAAAAAAAGTTATGGCAAAAGAGAGATAAATTTTAGTTTTAACAACAACAACAAAATATAAATTTATTTTCTTTCAAAATCTCCTCCTCCTGCTTTGTAAAGGTACATAGAGATAGAGAGAGAGAGAGAGAGAGAGGTATACACAATACATTGAAAGTAAATTTATATAAAAATCTTAAAATCGAAAAATCTAAAAATTGTACAACAAAAGCTTGCATGCTATATAAAACATAACAAGTTTAAAAAAAAAATAATAATAATAAAAAAATAAATTAAAAAAAAAAAAAATAATAATAATAAAAAAATAAATTTAAAAAAAAAAAACAAATAAATTTAAAAAAAAAAACAAATAAATTTTTAATAAAAAAAAATTAATAATTTTTTTTAAGTTATTATTTATTTTTATATGTACATATACACAAGGGGACAAAATAATAAAGGGTGTCCATGAATGATAGCTTAGTGAAGTTCCTGCCGTTTTGTTTTCGTAGACACAGTATTTATCACAGTATGAGTGTTGAGATCTGCTGCCACTTAAGCCGCGACTCAACATAAAACAATGTTTGGCCGCAAATCTTTTTAAGGTTCGTCGCTCGTGAAACGTTAAACAATTCAGATGTTTTTAAATTAAGCAAAAGCCCATAATAGACAAAAATCTCTCACAGTTACAAAAATTGAAAAAAGGTACACTTGTGTATAATAAGATCATCAGATGGTAGGATAGAAAACACGCCCATAATTTACAAAAAAAAAACCTTCTTTAGCGCAAAAGTCATCTCGTTATGGAAGAATAGAAAGCGTTATCAGGTACATGTCATGCCCACTGTTTGTATATTTTTTTATAAAAATAAATTACTTAAGATTTTTATAACGCGCTATAAATATTTTTCATTTCATTTTTTATTTATTATAATAAAAAAAAAAAAAAAATAAAAAATAAAGTAAAAAGGAAATGAATGAAATGAATTTTTCCATTAACATGCGCCACATAGTTGCATGTAATCGTATGCCAGCAACCAAAACGCAAAATATACAACAAAATAATCAAGTTTTATATATATATATATATATCATGACAGTTAAATAATAACAACAAAAACAACAACAAAAACAATATAAGTAATTTAACAATATTCAGCTGATAACGAATTCTGTATCAAGTAAAAGATTTTTTTAATTTTTTCATTTTTTTTTTTCATATTAGAGAGAGACAGAAAAAGAGAGACATAGATAGCGCTTTTCAATAAACTAAAGTAAGTAAAAATATTGACAGACAGATAATTCGCGTGAGAGTAGAATTTTTTGAAAAATATTATATGAATGAACGGATGGACGGATGGACAGAGATTAAAAAATAACTACATGGACAGACAGATGCAAAGATGCTTAATAGCATGCAGAGACAGATTGATGGACAACTTTATTTTAAATAAAATAATTTATGAATACATGATCTCTGCATATACAGATCGATTTAATAAAATCGACTTGAGATGGCTAGATGGACACGTTACATGAACAAATGATATGAAGACGCATGGATTTTTCAAAATCAGTTTCATGAACAGACAAGTATATGGATTACACTGTAAGATGCCGAAAAGTGTACAAGAAAGTAAGTAAAGGAGGAAGAATTGAACAATCATTTAAAATCGTTTCGTTAAACCAACAGCCTAGAACAGCCTAAAAACGTTTTAAAACCACTAAAAATACTATACTTGACTAAGACCTAAGGCTTAAATAACCGACACAACTGCTTTTTATATATGTAATATATAGATGTGGGCGTGGCATTTAAACAATTACGCTTTATTTTAATGTTGTACAATATGTTCAAACTTTATATCCATGAAAGGATTCTGTTTAGAAGATTTTTTTTTTTAAATGTGGGCGTGTCAACAGAAAATATAATTGTGTGTGCAAAATACTCCCTGAGTGGAGGTTTTTGATAATTGATAGGCGTGACTGTAAATCGAATCTGTCAGAAAAAAAAGTTGGAAATTTTTTTTAATGCGTCACAAATTCATTTCTCACAATATTTACTGGGTAGGGTATGAAATATAATAAAAGAAAGAAATAAAGTCAACTTACAGTGACTAACAGTTTTTCTATTATACAAAATAGAGCGAATATAACTACAACAACAACAATAATGAAAACCAACACACAATAGAACTTTTTTCTTATTTCCAAAAATATCTCAAACTTCTTACTTTTGGATGCTTTTGCACATTTTTGTTGAAGAGAGAAAAAAAAAAAAAACAAAAACATGTGAATGAATGTATATGCAAGCATGCATTCATGCATGCACAAGTATGTTTGTGTTTGGTAGAAAAAAATTGTTTAAAAAAAAAAACAAGAAGAAGAAGAAGAAATTAAAGAAAAATATTCCGTTGTGTGTGAATGACGTTGAAATTGAGATGCTTGTCTTTTAATTGGTGGCAACCACACACAAGCACAAGCACACGCTGTTTGTGTGTGTGTGTTAGTGGGTACTTAAACATGCGGACATACATGGTTGTGTGGATTGCATGTTTCAACATGTTCTTTGTAATATAAGTTTCTGTCCCATTCTCTCTTTTGCTGGCATGCATGTTTCGCTCCCCAAACAAATCAATTTAATTCACCTTAGCACACTTGTAACAAGTGCTGTGTGCTGTTTGTGCTGTTTGTTTTTTGATTGCTATCTCTACTGAGCAGTGCTGCCGCCGTTGTTATACCCTGTGAATGACGTGTGATGAGTGGAATATTGCTTTGGTGGTTATCGGTTATGTTTTAGATGATGACACTCTATGATATGTGCTGGATGGTTTTGATGAGATAGAAATTTTCTAAATTCATTGTACGCTGAAAAGACGAGAAATGGTAAAATTTTATTATTAACTAATTTTAAAAGTAAATTTTTTTATCAATTTCATTTTCATCTGTGGGTATGCATTAATTCTTGAAACCCAAACGGCTGTAAATTTTAAAAATATTGAACTTGAATTTTTTTACAAGTATTTTTATTTAATGCTCGCATGTTGCTATTAAAATCGCTCAAGTGCCACGCCTACAATCGACAACATTCTATGTATCGGTCATAAAAAAATGGAGCTACGAATTTGAAATTTACTACACAACTACCAAATGGGCGGGGTTGGATATTAGATGAGCCTAAAATTTAGAAAAAATCTTATTTAACACAGAAACCAATTTCTTAGTTGCTACTTATATATATACGTTATGTAATTAGATACTTGCCACGCCCACTATATATATCTGAATATATTTTCTATATAAGATGGGGACGTATTTAGTTTGTTATTCAATTTGCAACAAAAGGAGGCGGCAGAGGCCCTACAAAGTATATAATGAATGATTTATTATAAGGTTTAATTTTTAATCTTAAATAAAAGGCATAAAATTGAATTCTGTAGTACAAATTTGATTGTGAGTCAAAAGAACAATCTATGACATTTATTTTTTAAAGATTATATCATTTAAATGTTGACCGCGACTATGTTGAAAATGGTTCATCCTGAGGGTCGGCAAAGTGTTCCAACTTAGTGATCGGTATCTCGCGACTGACACGAGTAATGTTGACTTGCTAAGCGTCAATTGAAGCTGACTTATCCTTAAAGACGAGAGGCTTTGTGTAACCTTAAAGAAAATAAACTAAAGGTGTTATATCATACGATCTAGGCGGTCAATTAATTGGTCCAAACGGGCGGAATCATGCCTGAAATGTTCATCACGTTGTATGTAGATGAGGAGCGTATGTAAGATTCAGTCCAAGCCATATGTAGTTTTGTAGTACTTGTCAAATTTTGGTTACATTGTAAAATTATACCTAAAATGTGGGCGTGGTATATACTTAATTGAGCTCCTCTTTTTTTTTTGGAAATTGCTTTAGATGCTGACACCGTCTTTTTCTTCCACTTAAGAACTCTACTGTATAAATTTTTTTTATTTAATTGTTGTTGTAATTAATCAAAGCACTGAATTATATAAAATAAAATAATTAGTTTTGATCGCTGCTAACCTATATTTCCTACCGTTTATATTATTGTAACCAATTTCTTTGAAAAGCTTTCAACACCATTTTCGGCGTCATTTTTATTGCATTTGTATTTAAAAGTTCCGTTTATTAATAAATCAATTATGATTTAATTAATTAAATTGAATTAATTTATAGAAACATTCGCACATATGTTGAAAATACTCATAAATCTTAACACACTTATTATTGATTAAAACAATGGTGATGATGACCATCGAGCCAAAAATGATTAATGACCGACCCATCCCAATTATATTGTACTATACATAGGTACATATATAAATTTTGTAATAAATATATTTTGTTTTTCAATTTTCTTTTTTTATTTTATACTCAACATTAATTAATAGTTTTAATATGATATAGAAAATCTGAAAAGGAAATAAAAGAATTTCAAACAAGTAAGAAATGTAAATTTGGTTTAAGACGAATTTTATATAACCTTCACAGTTACAGTAGAAGGCGTGGCAGGTATATAGATTACGCCTTCTAATAGTATATAGATTACGTATTAGCTTGCAAGTCGAGCAAGTCGTGGAGAATGGTTTTTTTGTAAGTTTTGGGCGCGACTTTTATTCGATCACGCCCATTTTTGGCATTTCGATGGAAGGGATAACTAAATGTTTAATAAATTTAAAGTTTATGGGTCAATTTTTCTAATAAATATATAAGTTTTTGTTTATTGTGGGCGTGTCTGTTATCCGATCACGCCCATTTTTAACATTAATATGAATGGAGTACTTGTAGATATATCCAAAGTTTAACTTTACAGCTATGGCAGATTTTGTTTATTATGGGCGTGGCTTTTGACCGATTTTGCCCACTTTTAGATGCTAAAAAGTATCGGTTGAAAATTTCATCTTAATATCGTAAAAAATGTATGCCCGTGAGAATGTCAACAAAAGACAGAAACACGGACATACATTTCTATTGTAAGTCGGCATAGAGTTTTTGATGCTTATCATAAAATGTTGTATATTTTGTAAAGTCTCTTTGATTTCCTGCTGAATGTTGAAAAATACAATACAATAAACTTAGTATACCTTCATTACTCACATAGAATTGTTGGCTTTTATAACGAAATTTACAGAAATATTATTTATGGCTATTATCGTATAGTTCAATAAAGTTGAAAAGTTTCATTTTTTAACAGATTCATGCACTATTTGATTTGGCATTTAGCCTAAATTGATAAAACTTCACAAAATGATAGAAGATAAAAAGAAAAGACATACAAACTTGGTAGTCTCAATATGTACTCATATGTCTTAAAATAATGTACCAACAGAACGCTTTATTTGCCGTTTATTGATGTGATTTCGAAAAAGGAGGATCTGTAGCTCATATAGGCAAACGTGTACTGCAACGTACTGCAAGAACGGCTGAGAACATTGCTGCTATTCGGGCATGTGTTTAAGGAAAATTCGACACTGGGCTGAGGTACTTGGTTGGCCATAAGATAAGATTTGAATTTGTTACCATTTAAGATTTAATTAACAAAAGTTCTTTTTATTCTTCCATAAGACCATTTACGAGGCCGCACATATATCAATAGGATGTGACAGCTTGCCCAAGACATTCGCGATTTTCATATGAGAAACTCATAATGAGTGGCAGGGCTTACGTTCATTTGAATGTTTGCAGAATGCAGTAGACCTTCTTATAACATAAAAGATACGTTCGAATCAATATTAATGTGGGTTAAGCACCCCCTTATATAAGCCGAAGTTGGCAGGATAGCATGGAGTGCCTTGACGGTAAGACCAAATGTTTTAATGTTTTGAAAACAATTCGTGTACGAAATGGAATATAATGGTCATGGCAACTTATCAAATCCAATGCTATCGGCCAATGATAATGGTGTACATGTTAGCAAGCATTTAAACGTTTCTCACCTCTACCTGCAATTATTTTATTTTATCATAAAAAGAATTAATGTTCTTCTCAAGTCATCACTTAAAAAAAATAAACTTTTATATACATCGAGGTGGAACAAGCAAATACAACAACAAACTAATAAACGCACGTAGTTATACCTCAACAGAGTTAAAAAAAAAAAAAGAGAAAAAAAAACACAAAAGCCATAATACAGCAAACTAATGTAAGTAGCTTTATAAATACACATACACACACACACACACACACACACATTTAGTATATTTATATATATAAATGTATAAAAATCCGTATAAACAAGATTAGCATCATTAGAAACGAGATATATAGAGAGAGAGAGAGAGAGAGAGATAGAGAGAGAGTTTTGTTGAAAAGAAAATAAAGACACTAAAAAGGAAATAAGAACCAAGAACGAAGAGACAGAGTAGACGACACTAAATAAAAACGTAATAAAAATAAAACAGTATATAAAACTTAATAAACAAGAAATTTATGGCGACGAGTACCAGTTATCAAGCAAACGAAAAAAAAAAAACAAAATAATAAAAAAAAAAAACGCAATATACATAAAATAAAATAAAATTATTTAACTTGGGTAAGTGAAGAAGAATTTTTAAAGATAACGAATATTTTTTAAAGAAATTTATTAATTCTTTTTTTTTTTTTTTTTACTAGAAAACCTCATTTTTCATACCCACAGTCACGTATTCAATATAGACCAAAATTTTAAGTTAAATTAAAAAAAAAAAAAAAAAAAAAGGATTACGTTTACGATTACGAGAAACAGCTATTGATTTATTATTATTTTCCATTTTCATGTCCATTATAAACAAAAAAGAAGAACAAAAAGAAGAAGAAGAAGAAGAAAAACAAATAAAACATTATTCGAATGTGTAGCAAATTTAACACAAATTGTACGCTGAACATGTTAAGAATTTTTGATAAGATATAACAAAAACAACAATAACAATAACAATAACAAAAAGTGTATTATAAAAATGAAACAAAAACAAAAATCAATGTTTTATTAACGATCTAGAGCGACTGGGTAATACCCTGCTACGAAATTCATATAAAATTTATTATGTCCGTCTGTATGTCCAAAAGTATATAACCTAATAAAAATGCCACATTTCAAATAAAATTTAATAAAAAACATTTTTCTTCTATTTATAATAAGCATTAACGGTTGTTAGCCAAGACACACCCACCTATTGACTATAGAAATTTATCTATAAGATAAAAGAACATAATCTAACTATAAATGTATTGAAAATGGTTGGAATGTAATAATAGTTACGCCTACATTTAAAAAAAAAAAAACTCCTTGATATAGAAATTGACTGAAAGTGTTAAAATAGAATAAATACTGTAAGCGATATTGTTTACAAACCACGCCCACAATTATATAGAATTGTGAAGTGAAAAATTTAACCTAAAATATCTTAAAATATCTTTTTCATTTATATGCAAAATGTGGGCATGGCAGGTACATAATGATAATACCTTAGCTTGGTATATAAATTATGTAATAATTAGCAAAATTTTTTTTGTAAATTGTGGGCATGTCTGTTATCGAACAATGCCCATATTTGGCATGTCAATGGATAAACTATTCCTTAATATTAAATTTAAACTTTGTACGTTATTTTTTTTTGGGACTGATCGATACTTTTTAATCTTTTTTATTTTGCTTAACTGAAAGTGAAACATTTAAATAAAATATTTCAGATGAATTTCTGAATTTTTTTAAAGTAACAACAACGTACGGACAATTCTCTAACATTTTACGCTACACAGCTAAGTAGAGTCTTATCTTATTATATTATGTTCAAGTACAAAAATTTATGGACAGACAAACGAATGTGCTTTTATCGTTATTGAATAGTCACAAAGATAGTGTAGGGTGCACATAAGCAACTTTCATTTATCTTCTATTCTCATTTATAACATTGCTCAGCAAAGTTTCTTATTAGCCTTGAAACTGGTCTGAATAGTTGTGCTATTGATGAGGCTGTTGTGTTGAAATTAACTTAAATTGTGCTTTTGATTAAAGATTGAGGAAATGTACAGAGCACGTGTCTGCCGTGCTTACCCACAATCAACATGGCAGTCAATGCATTATCAGGCAAATTAAAGGTAAGCGAAAAAAAAAATAATGTACATACCTCTGGGTAGTTAAGTGGGTATAGAATGGTATTCATGTGATTTAAAGTATGAGACACTTGATTAAAATTGATGATGAAAAAGTCAACGGTACGGTCAGCATATCTCCACTGGCAAATGCATTAATAAAAGTACAGATTTACCCTTTATTTCCCTGTGTAATAATTTATTGTTTATTTTCTTCGTCCTTATTTATTTATAATGCAACACTATTAAAAATAAAATGAAGTTGATTTTTTTTTTGTTGTTGATTTTTTTAAACATCGTTAAGCACTTAAACTTTTCCAAAAAAAAAAAGAAAAGAAAAAAAAAACAAACAGAAAAGTAACTAAATTTTGTTCGGTTGCTGTGACACACAATGCACTGGGGAGGGACTGTCTTTCTTTCCTTGTTTGTGTCCCTTGCCCAAACACAAAAACAATACTAAACTAAGAAATATTTGAATTTGATATCACAACAACAATAATAACAACAATAACAACAACAATGATAATTGACATACTTGTTAAAGTTGATGTTACCACTCGAGAGACGAACACATAAAAAGCTAATCTAAAGACCATTACACTTAATATCAAAGTACAATAAAAACAATAAAAAAAACAAAACAAAATAAAACAAAACAAATAATAAAACATTAGATATGAAAAATTATAGGAGAAAAGAAGAAAAAGGAAAATTTACTGAACTGGAATTTAGTACTGTAGTTATTATTACAGCATTATCATATAAGTACTTAACTACTTATAGTGAAACCTCTAATTAAACAACTACATCTTAATTTAATTTTAAAGGTCTATACTTAAAATAGAATTTCATTGTGATGGATAACAAGTATTCATTATATAAAACAATTAATTTCGATTATTGAAAAAGATTAATTGAACTAATTTTTAAGTACATAAAAGCAAATGGGGCCAATTCAAGAGAGGAAGATGTATTATTTATAAAACGAGAGAGAAAGTAAGAAAATATGACTTAGGCCACATTTTTAATACCCTCCACATCTACATACAAGCAATGGGCGTGGCAGGTACCCTATTGAAGTCAAGTTTTACACTGAAAATAGGTTTTTGTTTTGTTAATTATGGGCGTCTCTGTTAATGGATCACGCCCATTTTTAGCACAAAAATTAGATGAGCTTCTTCATAATTCAATTTTTGTGGCAAATAAATAGATTTTTGTTGATTGTGGGCGTGCCTTTTAACCGATTTCATTTATTTTAAATAGTCATCTTCATGTAAAAACTAAAAATGTTTAAACAAAATTTCAGCTAAATATCTCAAAATTTACGACCGTAAAACTGCAAAGAACAGAAGGACATACGGACATGCGGACATACATGTCTAAATCGATTAAGTTTTTGATACTGATAAAGACTATTATGTGAAGGGTATAAAATATTTTTTATAAAAACGAAACATTATTAGAATGTTTTATTAATGAATTGTTAAAAAAAAATATCGTTACTGCTCCATTACTAACAATGCTTGCATAATTCCCTGGCTTCAATAATTAGCCAACGAGTTGGCGTAATTAAATAATTAGTTTACGATTATATGAATACATAAAAATATAATTCTTTTAATAATCTAACTAATCGCTGGAGAATTGTGTATTTATTAAAAGGTAATTTTTATACAAAAACCCACACTAAAAAGCCGCTCGAATTGAAACTTTCCCATTAACTAATCAATAAAAAAACAAAAAAATAAAAATAATAAAAAATAAAAAAACTTTTATTGTATTTGTTTTTATTCAAGTTTTATGCTAATTAATAAATCTGTTGCAATCATATCGCACATAACATATTGCACAATTTTGTTCTACAATTTATCTAAAAGCATTGTTACACAATGAGTAGAAGAAGGAGATGTAGGGGATTTAAGTGATTTAGTAGAAATTTTTTATCAAGTTATACTTTAATTACACATTTATGTACGGCACAATATTGATGAATAATATTAACAATCGTTATCGTTAAAAGTCAATACAAATTTGCCTTAAACAAAATCTTCAATAAGGGCATGGCAGGTATATGATTACACCCTCTAATAATAGTGTACGCATCAGCTTGAAAGTCGAATTTTATGTGGAGTAGGGTTTTTTTTTTGTAAATTGTGGGCGTATCTGTTATCCAACCATGCCCATTTTTGGAACATCTATGAAAGGACTACTTGTAGATATATGTACAAAATTTCAACTTAATAGCTCAATTTTTTGTGGAAAATATATAAATCTTTGTCCATTGTGGGCGTGGCTACTAAACAATTTTTCACATTTTAAAAAGAGATCTGCATAGTAAAAGTGTGTGTACAAAATTTCAGCTCAATATCTGAGAATGTAAGAATACCATCAAAATATGTGGACACGCGGACATACGGACACGCGGACATACGGACATATTTGTCTAGATGGACATATTTTTTGATGCTGCCCCGCCGTTTTATGAAGCTCTGCTACTTTTATGTAGTAGACAGAAAGTCACTGAACATTTTTTTCTTTTAACTTTTTGATAATTTTTTTATTATTTTTGATAATTTTTTTTTTTTTTTAGCCACCCAAACAGAGCACTTAGCTGGTAGTGCTAGTATTTTGAAAACATTTTATGGTTGTGTGTACATTTGTTTTCTTGTGTCTTTTGCGTGATGCGTTGTTCAAGTCCACAAATTTTTTTATCATCAACATTTTCACCTCATAAACTTTCCTTACACTTCAACGCTAATTTTCAAATTTAATGAAACGCATTTAATATTTCCTCTTAAGTTTCCTTTTTTAATATCTATAAACAAGAAGAAAAAGAAGAAGAAGAAGAAGAAGAAAGAAGGTATTTAGGATACAACACAATGTTATGTGGTGTTGTTGTTAATTGCAAGTTTTTATTGTTCTCTCTCTTTTGCTCTGCGTAAGGTAAGGGAAATAGATATTTTTCAGATTCTTTTCATCGTAACTATAGTAAAAATTTTCTTATTATCCAAAAATATACGCTTGTGTGTGTGTGTGTGTGTTTTTTTTTTTTTCAAACACTGGTAGTTATGTTAGAAGGTGTTAGAATGAAAGTGTATTTTTTTTCGTTTTGAGATGAAAAAAAAAAAAAAATACTATAAAAAATATACAATCTTTTTAGAGCTTCTTCTCCTTCTTCTTCTTCTTCTTATTTTTATGTTAAATTAAATTCTTTTTATTTTTGATTTTCTCAACATAAGATGCTAAGTTTTTCAGTTTTCAACATTGAGAAGGTGTTATCAGGGACCCTGCAAATTATATGTACTCTTGATCAGCATCAAAAACTGAATCGATTTAGACATGAATGTCCTTATGTCCGTGTGTCTGTCTGTTTTCGGCACTTAATATGATAAAATTATCTAATTGAAATGAAATTTTATACAGACACTTTTCATTTTTGCACGCAAATTACTATTTGAAATAAGCAAAATCGTTCAGGAGTCACGCCCACAATGAACAAAGATTTATATATTTTCCACAAAAATTAAACTATTAAGTTAAAATTTTGTACATATATCTACAAGTAGTCCTTCCATAGATGTGCCAAAAATGGGCATGGTCGGATAACATTTAAGCCCACAATTTACAAAAAAAAAAACCATACTAAACGTCTAACTCGACCTTCAAGCTGATATGATATGAACATAAACTATTAGAGGGCGTAATAATATACCTGCCATGCCCACCATTATAGATGTGAAGGGCATTTAAGTTTTTGCTAAAGCCAAATTTACTTTTCTTACCTGTTTTTTTTTAAATATCTTCCTACTGTACAGCATTGATTTATTATGAGTACCCGCTGTTATGGTGGCATATGATGAATGCACCATTCTGAGGTTAAAAATATTATCCAATCACCTGATTATGTTATAATATGGTAATAATGTTCTTGTTGAATATATTTTGTATTGTTGTTGTAATATGAAAAGATTTTATAACAAAGAAAAGAATAAAATTTAAACCAAGAAAAAAAAAAAATTCATATAACTTTGGCTTAAATGTTATGTATTACACTTCTCAGGTATACACAAAGTATGGGCGTGGCAGATAGATGATTACAGCCTCTAATGATGTATTATGTATAAAATTGCAAATCGGAGAGATTTTGCACAAATTTTTTGTGTGGTCGTGTTTGTTATTTGACCGCGCCCATCGTTGATTGAGATAATTTTAATTATGTACGAAATTGTAACTTTGTGCAACTGTTAGATAGATAATTGAGATTGTGGGCGTGGCATTTGATCCATTTTGTTCAATTTAAGTAAACGATCTGCTTGAGAAAACTAAAAATGTTGCCACAACATTTTGACTCAAAATTTACAACAGTGGAAATCCACAAGACACAAGAATGTTTAAGGATCGGTCGATATTTTGATTATATATATTACTGTATAAGTACTTCGAAGCTTTCTCTTGAATGTTGCATACCCACCGTATGTAGAGTAGAGTATAAATCAGGTCAACTGCAAAGAACCCACTAAACTGAATAAAGTCTTAAAATATGCATTTAAACCAATCTAAATAAATAACTCGACAACAAATCTTTCTAAAGATTAATTTTAGCTATGCAAGCCACATATTGTTGGACTGATTATATTTTCTAGGTTTTTGTAACTTTAAAATACGCATAGCTGAGCGTATTCGGTTTCTTTTCATTACAAAAAACATACTTTTATTTAATAATCAATGTACAATATTTGTGATGCTGATAAATTCTTACATTGTAATTTTCAAAATTTTAGATATTTCAGTTTAATTAGTATTAATTATTATTTTGTTATGGTCAAAGTTATTTATTTTCATAGTTGGTGAGTAATTACTTGTATAAGAAAACGTACATAGATTATGTTTTAAGGAAAACCTAATCATTTGTTTCTATGATTTATAATAGTTACGTATAATTATTACTTTGTTAACTATTAACCTGTAACTGTAATAATAGTATGTAGACTGTAGGATAATATATTACAAGGTGGGCCAAAAGTAAGTGTTTCATTATTATACTGGATTATTTCTTTACAATTTTGTGGCTTGTGTTGGATACAATTTCATCAGCTTTAATATAATGTTGGATAAACTTTAGACTGATTGGATTCAAATTTTGTTTTTTTGAATTTACTTTTTAATTGATGAACGTTTGGACGAAAAAAGTATTATGATACAGTAGCCGAACCTTTGTCTCGACAAACTTTGTATGCTGTTGAATATGAATTTAAATCCAGCTGGGGACTAAATCTAAAAGTTTTATCGGCTGAATTGTAAACTAGTTCAACGTTGAGTGCCAGAACAATCACAGAGTATGTGTTCTGTCATCTCAAGTGCCGTATTATATAGTCTGCAATGTCTGTGTCAGAAATACCGACTTTTTAAGGTAATATCAAAGAGAATAGAGAGTGCGGCCTTAACTCGTACCTTTCTAGGCTTATACAGTTTTTCCAGGAGCTCTTTCGTTGCCAGGCATTCCTTTATGATCAAGCACTCAAACGATTGAGATATTTATATATTCTGCCAGTTCCTTTGTCTGTCACAAGAAAACCTTCTACAGCTTTGGTCATCAGTTTGCCTGTTAGACTATATGTATATAAATGAGTGCTTTGCGAATGCATCTTCTAAGACATTTAATCGCGTAAGCAGCAATTGCATATGTTTCCGCTTGAAAGAGTATCCCACTGGGATCACCCTATAATATCCAAAAGCGTAAATACTGGGCTTCAGTTTGCTTTCAGTTTGAATCAATCATTGTGCCATTTAAATTATGTACAAATGTTTCTAATATCTATACGTAGATTCCTCTTTAAATTGAACAAAATCGGCCTACAATCGACAAAAAATCTCTCCCTTTGAATTGTACTCAATTTTATTGTAAAATTTTTTATATTACTTATGTACAGATGTACATATAAACCATTTAAATAAATTATATTCAATTGTTAATGTGTGTCATAAATGGATAGAATCACTTCAATAGAATGTAGAACATATTTTTTACAACCAACACTTTATGATAAACGAAATGCATCAAATTTATTATGCCGCTTGAAAAAAATGCAGAAAGTATTTACATCCTTGTTTAGCATCAAAATCTAAAACAATTTAATAATGTCCGTATGTCTGTCTATTGTGGGCATTTTAAAGGTCGTAAAATTGATGCCATTGAGATGAAATTTTATAGCATTATTTCAAATTATAACGTGTAGGGTATTTCATAGTATTGTTCGCCTACTTTTTATTCACTTTTATTAGAAGAAAAACCGTGCAAATGATTAAAAAAGACAATCATTCATTGTTGTGGAAATAAGAATAAAATATTAATTAAAATTTTGCAAATATATGCAATGTATTGTGCAACAAACAAGAGGCAACATTACTTAATAATTACTTTTTTTTTTTTTTTTTAATATTGTAATTAATTGAATTCGTTTGTGCATCATAATCAGACGAGAAGTTTTTTTTTTTTTTTATAAAAAGCGCCTCTTTTTGTCGATTCCATAACGAGCGAACGAATGAACGAACGAAGCTTTAAAAACTTTTATCCGTTTAATGTGAAAAGTATTATTTTAAAATGTTTGTAGTTTGTTGTTTACCATGAAATGGTCAATTGTGGTTTTTAGCTGATTTCATTTGTGCACATAAAAATGTATGTATTGTAAATAATTGTATGTTGTTTGTTTTCGTGAAATTTGTGCTTATTAAGCCATTAAGCATATAAAACTTAAGAGCAATGCCAATAAGTTTTTTATTTATTATGAAGGTACCAGCAACATTTCATAGTTTTATGAATTTAATGAAAACGTTCAGAGTTATGAAACACGTTAGTTGGTTAGATTGCAGCAGAGCTTAAGAACAAAACTTTATATGTTTTCTTTTTTTTCATATATAACAACGAGTAAAAACAGGAAATTTCGATTGAGCGTAACCTTTACTATTTTCCTTTTCATATACAAACAAGGGGGCGTGGCAATTAGTTGATTACAAACTGTAAAAAGTTATCTAATCAGGCATTCAGGCTAATTTTTTGTACATCGATAGCTGTGACATTCATTTTCAACTTTACAAATGAAATTTTTACGGCAGATAAATAGATTTTTATCTATTGTGGGCATAATCCTTAATCAAATTTTCCTATTTTATATATTAATCTTCGTGCCGTACAAACATTCAGCTCAATTATCTCTAAATTTGCGACGGTGAAAATGCCAACAATTGACGAATACATGAACCAACGTATCTAGGTCGACTCAGATTTTGACACTTATCAAGAAAAGATGTTTGGGTACTGCAAATTAAGTAATAAATCCTATGTGTAGGATATAAAAAAACTATTAAAAATCGAAATTTATAAAAAAAATTATCGATAATTATCGTTACATACAACTTATCGATATTGATTATTATGTTATCGCTAATTATCAGAATTAACAATTTCTAGTTTAGTTATTTATATCAAAAATTATCGATAATTATTGATAAATGCAATTTATCGATATTGATAAATTATCACTAATTATCGGTATCAATAATCTAATATATAAACACTATTGAAAGTGAATATTATAAAAAAAAATAATCGATAATTATCGATATTGAGAAGTTATCATTATTTATTATTATCTACAACTTCTAGTTTATTAAAAATGTCGACAAGTTATCGATCATCGACCATTTATCAGCCCAATCTTAAATACTCGCATCACATCACAACGTGGTTGGAACATGATTACGCTGAATGAATAGATCAAATTTTGAGCCAAATACAACCTTTTTTTTTGTAATTTGTGAGCATATCTGTATGAGATGTTTTTTTTGTTTTGTTTTCTTCTCATTTGATCTCTAATTAAATGGCGATTGTAAAATATTGTTAAAAACGACAAAATTCGCTTCAAAATTTTTCACTTATTTTCTGAATTCTCTTATTTACGGCTAAAAAAAAAAAAAAAAAAACCCAAAATACGAGCGGGTATACAAATATAAATACACCTAGTTTAATATGTATGTAGAGACCCACATACACGGCACATTATAAAGCATTCATACCATTCAGATTAACAGCATTCATGCATAACACAAGCTGTTGTATGAGTGCATGCATGTACCGTATTTTTCTCTACCTGTATACAAAACTGAACTCTCTCTTCCCCTCTCTCGCACAGTTATGTTCCATTCATGGTTATAATATACTATATTGTAGAAGAAGCTGTTTTCCAGCTGTATGATTACATGCAATAATCGCTTTTTTGGTATCAGCAGAAAATGACATGATTTCCTACAAACATACTTACTCATTATACACATGCACACACACAAACACACCTATAAAAATATATATATAAAGCATATAAATAGAATACAATACCACCACATGCACATACACACATACATACAATACTTATCCTTCTACTCTCATCATATAGTAATTGCCAGAAGCCAATTTCATAAATGGTCTGGCAAAAATAAAAGAACAAGAGATGTGTGCCGTATGATATGAAAGACGAAGTATATACAAAAAGAAGAACAAGAACGGTAATAATCAATTTAAAAAAAAAAAAAAAAAAAAAACTAAAGTGTGATGGAGATAGAATATAAGAGCTGCAGGTACATACATTCTCTTTGATTAACAGTAAAATTTTAATGCAATTTCTAGCAACTGTGTAGCAAGCAAGCAAGCTGGTAGAGAGTCAATCAGTCAGTCAGGCATGAAAGTTATTATGATTGCTTTCTACCACTAAAAATCAATTGAATAATAGTACGAAAGTGGTAATTGAGTATAATTATGGTAAGAGGATAGCAAAAACAAAAAAAAAAAAAAAAACAAAAATTGAAAAAATTCACCAAAAAAAAAAAAAAAAAAGAAACGTTAACCAAACGTCTGATCATATAACAAATTGATGGCAATTAAATTGAAAATTCAATCTGCGGCTCTGGCACTCATGTTAAGCTGTCCTCTAGTAACCAACACCAACACCAACGCTACCACTAGCACCACCAACAACAACAACAACAACATTGTTTAAATATAAGCAGTTAATCTACCATAAAGCTGTAGTATTAACTTCTGTTACCAACATGTATTCATACAATATACGCAAACGTACTCACACACACACACATGGTTTGGACTTTTTCTGATAATAGCCTAAAAAAAGAAGCACTTACCTACATACATAAACTCTGCCATAAGAAATATTGGACGATAGAGTGAAACGGAGAGAGTAACGAAAACACATTACCATAGAGAGATAAGAGTAGAGTACGTTTTTTATTAGCCTCATTTATCATAGATAGGAGACAAACAAGCCTTTTCCTTTCCTTTGCAGAGTTTTTATGTGGTTAGATGCTGTTGTTTTTGTTTTTGTTACGGTCAGTTTTACTCACTCTACTCCTTTTAAAACATTCATGCTATAACCCTAGATTAAGGTGAAGAGTCTTGTGTGGTCGTTGGAGAGGAGCAGAGAATGAAAAATTGAACAAAATCGTTTTTGTTTAACAACAATTTTGTAAATTGATAAGAATTTGGCAAAATCAGGTGAAAAATTGTGTGCCTGTATATATGTGTGTGTGTGTGTATATATGATATAAGAAAGATTTTTTTGTGGAGGATGGCAAAGCATTTGAAAAGTGATGTTTTGGAAGAACTTTTATTATAAACCATTAAAATGAATGAGAATGAGAATGAGAGAGATACGAAAAATTTTTCACCAATTTTATTGATCTTTCTAAAATATTGCATTTGTTGTAAATGCTTTTTGGACGCCTTTTGTATTTTATCTATATATTCATTATTTCTCCAACACGATAGTACAAAAAAATTAAAGCCTTCATAGGGATATCGAAAATAATTTGAAACAAAAAAAGTAAGTAAAAAAACTAAATTTTTGCTTTAGCCAAATTTTAATGTCCAAAAAGTATGTAAATGAATTATCGATAATAATCGATAATTTAATATTAATAATCAATATATTGTATCAAGTATCGAATGAATCGAATTATACGCGGTATACGAAAGCTCGCTGACTTTTATACAATAATTGTTTTTTGTAATTTTTCCTTTTTCAGTCCAAAACTCAACTACTTTTACGGAAAATTTTCCAAATCATTTACTTTTAATTTGAATTTAAAACCTTTCCTTAGCATTTTGGCATAACTGCACGCCATTACTACCAAACAAAAACAACAACAACAACACCATAAGTTAAGTTTTCTTTTTTGTTGAAATAAAAACCAACAAACAACAAACAAATCCGCTTGAAAAAAAAACAAAACAAAAAAAAAAAAAAAACAGCAAAAGTGAGAGAAAAAAAAGTGAAACGAAATGTAGGAGTTTATTTAACATTAAGTGTTTTTGGCAATGAATACAATGAATGCACACCACATACATACGCTCATACACACACACACACAAGTATAATACATAAGTTGTTCTACAAGAACATTAAATTATTTAAGAAAAAACAAAAAAACACACAAACAAGTGAAAAAGTTGTATTTGGCTCGGATCAAATCTTCAATACCCACCACTTTAGATCAGTTATATAAAATGTGTAATGGGCGTGGTTTTAACATAATTAAAATGGGAAATAGTACCAACATTTCTACCAAATTTGAAATTAATATTTTAACTTTTGCGACCGGAAGAATGTTTTCCATAGACCGGACGGACACAGACGGAGAGACAGACATGGAACAAGAACACATATACTATATAGCTTCCTTTCAAAGCGTTTACAAACGTTTCAACAAAATGATTATACCGCGGTAGTGGGTATAAAAGTAAAGAACTTAACTTTTAAAGGCTTCATAAAGTTAGAGAGAGAGTGAGTGAGAGCCACTTTATAGTACAATGGTGTTGAGTGTGTGCAAATGTATAAAGAAGAGTTTTTTCTTTTTGTTTTTTTTTTTGTTCTTGGCAAAGACTCAAATTTGTACTTTAGTATCATAATAAGGCACTATTTGTCAAAAAAATGACAAGTAGCGTTAGGATGGCAAGATCATTGGAGACTTCACATGTTGTTGTTATTGTTGTTATTGTTGTAGTTGTTGTTGAGATGATTGCTATATAAAAAAAGTATAATTTTCTTCTCTTTTTTTTATTTGAGAATAAAATAAAGATTTTATGAAAAAAGAGTTATCAACTGATGAAGAGACTCATGGACACAGGCACACAAACATGAACGTTTATAATTATACACACATTGAAGGCATTGAACAACAATTATTAAAACTGTAAGCATAGCAAAGGATGCAACTACAATACATATGATGGCTATTCATTTTATATTTTGAAACCAAAAAAAAAGCAAATAATTCTAAAAATTATTCATTAATAGAGCTACAAAGTTCGATAGTTATTTTTATAGTAATATAATCGATAATTTATCATAATTAATTTATATAAAAGACATGTGTTTTTTAATGCGATTTTCATTGATAAAAATATTTATCAATGATTAAATTAACTATCGAAAATTAATCATAATTATTATGTTATCGAAAATTATTATTTGTTATTAAATACTATAAGAAAGGCCGATACTTATTAAAGAAAAACGTGGATAATTATAAAGTGAAATTATCGATAACTACTATTAATAGTTATCGATAATTATCAATTATCGAAAAATAATTATTAAGAATAATTATCGATTATTGATAACTATCGATACTATAAAAAATATCGATTATTATTATAAAAAATCGATAATTATTATAAAAAATTACCGATAATTAATATCGAAAATTATCGATAACTATAATTCGAAATTTTTGATAATTTCTAAATCGATAATTTCTTGCATTATATTATTGTCCTCCCATTGATGATCTGACAAGAAAAAAAAACGATAAAATTTGTTCTACATAAATTACGTTCACATAAACGAATGTTTTTAAATACCGTACGCATCCTTATCATCAATCATTATCTTATATATCCTTCACAAAAATGAAGAATGTTTTATTAGTGTTATTGTTGTAGTCCTTAGAGTAATCACATGATATGTTTAAGTTGTCACACTCACAGTCGATCATACAATCGTACCTAGTGATAGCTAGAACAAATATGCAAACAGATTATAGTTATTTAAATACGAATGATATATAGAATAACAACAACAATACCAATTATTATAATAAGCACAAAAAAATTTATCGAAAATGACTATTTTATACAAATCATCCATTAAATTAAATAAATGTGTACATAAATACTAAAATGCATATAAGCACACACACACATACACTTACATATATAAATATAGACGAATTATTATACATATATGTGTGTGCCTTTGAATTTGAATTTAAATAAATTATAAAACGCATACCAACCAAATTCAATTATTTTCGTTTTGTTGCCTGAATAATAACTCATAAATAATTTGTAGTGGTAGCAGTAGTTCATACACAATACAATATATATAAATATGGTTTTTCTATTGAATTTAATATTGTATAATTGTTGTTGTTGTTATTACAACATTTTTCACTAAAAATTTCTGCAAAACATTTCATTGTTTCTTTCTTGCACTATTTTCACTTATTCTATTTAATGATTAGTTTCTATTAAATGCATTCACTAATGTGTATGTATCGCATGTGTGTGTGAGTGTATGTTTGTGCATTGCCATGTACATGTGTTATATATAATTATAAATATGTGTGTGTACGTTTATGGTATTGAAATGCTTCTCTCAACAAAAACCCAGGCATTAAATTGATTTATTGTGCTAGTAAACTATAAAACAAAATGTATTTAAATTGTTTTATTAAAGTTTTTTTTTTTTTTTCATTTTTCTTTTACTCTTATAAATACGAATAAATTTTATATACAAAACAATACTTTTTCTTGTAATGATTTATACATATATGTATTTTTTAGAAAATATATTCAAAGTTATTTGCTTTAAAGCGGCAAAAATATTGTAAAATTTTAATAAAAGTAATAAAGTAAGCAAATGAGTTTTTAATGTGATAAATGATGTTTTAAGGATATAAACAAGCAAACACATAAACCTGTACAAAAAAACAAAAAAAAAAAAAATTAATTAATAAAAAAAGTAGGTGGAAAAAAATTTATGCAAATATGAAAAAAAAAACAACATGTATGAGGTCTACGCCAAATCTTAAATAAATCTTATCATATATATATAAATAGTAGGCGTGACCGACAATTAATTACGCCTTCTATAGTTTATGTTTTGAATCACCTATAGAGAATGGACAAAATAATATGAACACCATGCCACCATAAGGCAAACCATCCCCCCTGAAGTAATACCTAACGTCAGTCCCGCGGGTAAATGATTGATCCTGAGAGGTGTGTATTTTTATATATAAGAGTGAAGCCACAGGTCCATCCTTGTTTATAAGTTATGAAGAAATGAGTGAAATGTTTTTATATGTACTTTGTGGCTAATAGAGCGATTTTTATCGATTGTGGGTGTGCCTCTTAATAGCTGAAATTTACAATCATAAAAAAGCCAATAAAACAGACGGATGCACGAACGATCGAGTCTAGATAGACTCAGATTTTGTGCTGCTCCAAAAATATAAATTCATCTTCTGCTGAGTAGAATCATAGAGAATGGTCAACTTGCTATAAGATGCAGGCTATGACAAATTTCGTATCATTTTATATATTTATTAAGAAGCCTATTAATTGAAACTTATGTTCTATGCGTTCTTCAAACGATATCATTAACGTTCGTTCATCTATTTCAAGCCAACCCAAATATATAATTTTTTTCTTTATATTCTATTAAGCATAGTGAAGAGTAATAATCGTTGTAGCTTTGTAGCAGTAGTACCACTAATGTTTGGCTATATTAAATACTTACACTAACACTTGACTAATAATTGCTATTTTATAACAATTTCTAACTAAACCAGCCAAACAGTGGTGGCCACAAATTAAAGACAAAGGAGACGAAGAAAAACAAAATAAAAATATAACACCAGCAAGTACCCGGTAGCCATTAAATATGTTAAAATCTTCACTTAAGGCTATAAAAACGGTACAATTAGAGCCAAAAACACAGAAACTGGACATAGAATGGAAAACGACAGAAAGAAAGAGAGGGGGAGAGAGTGTGAGAGATGGTAAGGGGACGCTCCCTTTCTTTATCTTCATCGTATTATTATACTAAGCGGAAGTGTTTTATGTATTATTAACATACACACACACACGCATGCATATATATATATTAAATGCAATGCTTGCCTATAAGCACACACACACATACATACACATGTATACGTAAAACATTAATGCCTTTTAAGAGGATTTTAGCATGTACTCATAATTTATTGACACACTTAAATACGAACACAATACACAAGATTTCAGCTTGAACAGTGTTGTTGGTTCAAGTAAATAAAGCAATGTTACATGCATAAGTTTTTACATATATTGTGCATACATACATATGTCCGGGATATATGGGTAACAATAACACGCTCAAGGGTCATATGTTACGTTAAGTATTACGAGAACGTCTATGTAGTATTTTTATAGAAAGATAAACGAATATCCAGTTGGCTTAAATGTTTTTATACCCTTCACTTCACCTTGGTTATGACGGATATACTAAGTTTGCTATTGCATTTGCATCAGCTTGGGAGGCTACACAAAGTGTAGCAGCATTAAAATCTCAAAAAAAAAAAAGTTTGTCCATATTTTAGTTGTTGGAACAGTCGTCTACAGTTGTAAATTTTAAAATGTTATGCTGAAATTTTGTACAAATATTTCTAGTATCTGATAAAATTGGCCAAATGTCACGCCCACAATCAAAAAAATATACATATAAAGTTGAAATTTGTTGCCATCTAGTAATTTGAAATTTGTGATATCATCTTCTTTGTAATATATCTTCCGAACGGCTGGTCCTAATTCTATTATTTATATACCGTTAGAATGTACAAATAAAAAACTAATTTCGCTTTTCATTGAAATCGAAATTTACTATAATGGAATCGAAACATATAATTATGAGTGTTCCCATAAAAATGCTTAGAAAATCATACAGACGAAAAGAGGAGCTAAAGCTGCTCTTCTGTTGATGCAGATTAATAATATATAGTTTTTGGCGTGTGACATAATCCCTTCTGGGATTTACAAATGTTTAAACAAAACCAATATACCCCCAAAAATCATCATGTAATGTCGGTTATAAATAAAACATTTGCAGCCTTCTTTACTACTAACTAATTTAACGCCCACATTGACCGTCAAGGGCAAAAATCTTCATCACTTATGTCGTTAAAATCGTTTAAAATTTGAAAAAAAAAAGTTTTTAAAAAAAGAATTTTTTAAAGTTTTCCAAAATTTTCTTTATTATAAATATTTCTAATACGTACCAAAAAATTGAATAAATCAAAAACAAACTACAACAACAACAAATGTACCAAAAAAGTTTTTGCTAAAAGATAAGAAGCCCACAAAACAGAAGGAGAGAGAGAGCGGTAAAAGCTTTTAAAATAAATTCTTTACGTTGAAAATTAATTAATAGCTCTGGCGTTGGATGGGGCCAGAGAGTGAGGGAGAAGGAGAAGGTATAAGAAAGGGCTTCAACTTTTTCAATTTTTCGATTTGGTTTTTTTTTTTTTTTTTGTGCTTTTTGTTGTAAATTAGCTTCGAACAATTACGGAAAATGAAACTTTCAACAACTTACATTAACGAGAGGAGAGCACAAGTACTTTGTTAACTGTAACACACACACACACACACACGCACACGCATGAAAGTGAAATTTGTTTTATTTCGTTGCTCACAAAAGCTGTTGAGGTCTCATTATGAAAACATTTATAGTGGTAAAGCGTAAATGAGATAAGATGAGAAAACAACAACAACAACAACAACAACAACAACAACATCAACAATATAAATGATAGCAACAAGAAAAAATCAATCAGACTGTGAAAAAAAACTAAATTTGTTTGAAGCGAAAACTGAAATATCCTCCATCTCCCTATAGAAATAGTGGGCGTGACATACCCATTTTTACTCTCTCTCTCTCTAATAGTGATGTATTACGTATCAGCTAGCAAGTGCAGTTTTACGTTGAGAAAGAGTTTTTTTTTTTATAAATTGAGGGCGTATCCATTATCCGGCCACGCCTATTTTGAACATATCACAGAATGTTGTGTAATTACTAAGATGTGTATAAAATTTCATTTTAATAGCTTAATATTTGTGGCAGATAAATAGATAATAGATTAAGTCAATTGTGGGCGTGGCTTTTGACTGATTTTGCTTAATTTAAATATCAATGGACGTACAGAAACTGTGCCGGTACAAATTTTTAGCTCAATATGTCAAAATGTACAACCGTGACAGTGTCTATAACAGACGGACACACCGACATCGACACAGTTATTGATGCTCACTTTGATGCCTTCTTCTGAGTGTTGCAAATGGAATCACAAACCCTTTTTATGTTGAGTGGATGTATAAACAAAAGAAAGAGAGAGTGAGAAAGGTATACATTTTTGTTTTACATAGTTAACTGATGGGTGGAAGAAACCGATTAACTGGGTTAAAGGGTCATCACTGAATTAAAAAGTACTTTACAGAGAAAACGAGATAGATGCCAAATGTTTTCTTTAAATTAAAATTTGTTTTTTGAATGAATTAAAAGAGGATTTGCAACAAAAATATCATCAAAAGCCTAATTGAACAAACAATTATCTCTTAGTTGCTGGCTAGTAATAGATTTTATTGGTAAATAATGCCATTTTCGGTTAGCCACTATATTGGTAGATAACATGCATGTAGGTAACTACATATGTATATGTCATGTACATGTACATCATTTGTTTGCATGCCATATAAAGTTTATAATCATTCGTAGTAGTAGAGAAGAACATACATTAAATGCTTGTTAAGCATTACAATGGCAAACCACAATTTGTAGTTTTTGGCTAATCGCATACTTACACACATTCACCTACACAAGTATAAAATGACTATTTATCAAATATAGTTCATAATAAATAACACACACACATATATATATATATACACACACACGTAAATATTTAGGTTATGCAATGATTTTAATTGAATATATTTTCAATAATTAATTTAACTTTCTGGTATAAATATCCAACAACAAATATATATTTTGACAATATTTACATGAATGTGTGCGTGTGTGTGTGTGTGTGTGTGTGTGTGTGTGTATGTATGTATGTTTGTGTATTTGAATCTCAGATGTTTCCTGTTCGATTTATAAAGGACTTAAGCAAGTTGTGCTGTTGGCTCAGCTGAGTGTTTGGCTAAGTCGGTCATTTTGATTAGATTTTTGCTGCAATGTGGTAAAAGTAAAGTAAAGCTTCTCCTTAAGGCACCTGCATTGACACTTTCTAATACTTATTATTAATATCTCTGTGTTTACTAAATTCCTTACATCCAATATTAATAGAATTTTGTCACTTAAACAATGATTTGAACTGAATTGAATTTTTATCTACAACAAGTTGTCAAAGACTTTACAAAGTATATAAATTCTTGATCAGTATTAAAATTTGAATCAATCTAACAATGTCCGTCCGTGTGACTGTTCATTATTTTAAGATTTTTAATTGAAATTTTGTAACTAAATACAATTCAAATTTTTGCTTGCAGACCGCTAATGATATTTATAAACATTAGCGAAAAGTCACGCCCATAATGGTCTAAAATCAGCCACAAAAATTAAGCTACAATATTAAAATATATAAATTTATTGAACTTTATTATGATTGTACGAGAAAATGGGCATGGCCGAATATGTAAGAGTTATAAATGTTTCATGTGAGGAGGATAGGTAAGATTTGATCTGAACAAAATTTAGTTTTATTATATAATTCTTATGTCCTTCATAGTAGTAGTAAAGTAAGTTAAGAATTCCATTGAAAACTACTACATCAACATCTTAAATACTTTATAAACTATATTTCTTAAAGGTTATGAAAATATTGTAAAATTTTTTTTTTTACAAACTCTTCTGGGTAGATTCACTTACACTTCTATTTCATTAGGAGAATTAGATTACCTACCTTTACGAAACTACAGAGCCACTATAAAGTCATAAAAACATAGGGATTTGATAAGAAATAGTCGGTACAAGATAGTAGCCATCCGCGCTTTATAAGAAAAATGAAAAAAATTAAAGCCTCAAATGTTGCAAAGGATATATTAAGCTTGTCTGAATGTTTTTAAAAGTCACATCCACCTTTAATTATACACCAATCGATTTAGAATCGAAATCTAAATCGTTTTAATCACATCCGTCCCTCTGTCCATATAAATTTGTACGCCAGCTACTGGTTGCATTTTTTTTTTTTGACACATTTTTAATGAAATTTTGATACAAAAACATGTAATGGTCCGAAAAGGAAAATGAAGCCGATCGAATCATTTGTACAAATCTTCGCCCTATAATGATATTTCATAGTATAACTTATTGGACAATGTATCACGTTTACTGATACAATTAAATTTATTATAGGAAAATATAAATTTTAGTACACAGGTAGAAAGAGTGTGTAACAGTGTATGTATTCTTGTCTAATAACTGTTTACTTGAACAAAAACACATCTTAAAATAATAATATTGCAACTTAATCTGGTTGGTATGCTAACATTTCAATTTCAATTGCAATTCAGTTTTCAGTCATCAATACAAAATGTATATAAAATATGAAATACAAACAATAATTGCAACAACAACAACAATAACAACAACAATAACAACAATGCTTAACATATAATATACACATGTCTTTAAATGATGATAAATATTTTACAAAAGCATGCAAAAATGATGATTTTCGAACAATACCAAAAATACCACAAAATGCATCGAAAATATGTTATGAGCGGAATTACTGTTAGCAACACTTGCTTATGCTTGTTAGTTACACACACACACACAATATTAACACTTTAGTTAAAAGAACAGACATTTGACATTCACTCTCTCTTTACAGAATCTTTTCAACATTTTTCTTCTCTTTGTTTTTCTTGTTCTTCTTTTTAACAATTGCCGCCTTTAACTTTGTGAAAGTTTTCCATTTTTTTTTTTTTCCTTTACTCCTTTCTCCTCACCCTCTTCTCTTGCTTGTAGTAGTTTCAATAGAGAGTTTTGTTGACATTTAATAATATGTACAGAGAATGTCACATTTGACATCAGGTAGTTAAGTTGAAGAGAGAAGGTTTGTTGAGGATGGTGATGGTGAGGGGTGGGCTTTTGCAATAAAAAATGTAAAATAAAACTTAAATTTTTTTTTTTTCAAGTGTTAGATTGATAAAGTTTCTCATTGCAAGTGACTATCGTTTGAACCGACACGTTTTATGGGTAAATAAACGACAAAAGAAATTTTGAAAGGAAAGGTAGTCACGACAAAGGGAAACCCATCTTTAAGTTAAAGTGTAACTAACCAGTTCATTAAAATGAACTTCAACATAAATGTTGAAAAAAAAAAAAAAAAAATTATTTTCTTGGTTTTCTTTGTAAAGTTTTTTTTTTTTTTCTATAGAAATCATCATAATAACGGTATCTCTTAAAATCAGACAATTTAAAAAAATATATTTTTTATACAAATAAAAACCTACATTTGGCTTAGGCCAAATTTTAAACATCCTACATATTGTGGGTGTGGCAGGATATCTGACACGCGTCCATCCGTCAGCTAATTATGAATATGTGCAGAAAATTTCAAACTCTTAGGTTCATTTTTGTCAAAAATGTTTGCCTATTATGGGCGTGGCACTTGACCGATTTTATTTCGATTAAATAGCAACATTACCAAAGAATGTTTTTAATTTAATTTTAACTTTTGTCCATCATGAACATATTAACGAAGAGGAACGGACGCATGGACATTGTTTAATTGACTCAGATATTTGATAATGATCATAAATATATAAAAAATTTTATGATATTCAATTAAAATTGTCTACGTACGTTTCTAGTTTCTGCAGGCAAAACGTTATCTGGTCATAAACCATGCCCTTAATCGAGAAAAATCTATTTATCTTTTACAAAAATTGAATATTGAAAATTGCTAAGAATTTATATAACTATGACATTCATCGATGTATCAAAAATGGGCATGATACACGCCCACAATTGAAAAAAAAAAAACTCTTAAAAAACTTAAAACTCATCTTGCAAGATCTTACACCAACTGCCACGCCCACTCTTTGCATATATATACATGGGCAGGGTGTTTAAAGATTTCGTCAAAGCCAAATGTTTGGTTTGTTTTTAGTTTTTTTTTACTTTTGTTTGTTTTGAAACCAATTAAAAGTACATTTATCTTTTGTCCAGACTTTTGCTATCCAGAGAAAACCGAAAACTAGAAACAAAGTCACATTAGACAAACACAAGGAAAAACTTCAAGATAAAGAGAAAGAGAGAGAGCGAGAGGGCGGAATAGAAAGTAAATACAATAAAAAAAGTGGATAAGAAACACCAGCATATGTAAGCAAACGAAACGCCAACACTTATCACAACCTCAGGCCAATGCATGTTATGCAAATATTTTTCAGATATTTTATCACCAGCATGTAGCAGCATAGAGTAGAACTCTTCAAAACTTGGATTCATTTGTTTTTTGTTTTTTTTTTTTTTTCATATATATATTCGTGCATATGTTATGTAGAAGTTGTTAATGTTGGTTTTTGGTTGTGTGTGTAATGGTATAAAATAAAAATTTAAAACCTATTTACATACAGATGTGAAGATAAATGTAGAAGTAGCGCTTGTTGTGAAAAAAAAACAAAATTTAAAAATTTAAAAAGAAAACTTACTTGAACTGAGAATTAATAAATAATTAATTAATATATATAAAATAAAAGAAGAAGAAGAAGAAGAAGAAGAAGAAGAAGAAGATAATAATTTAACTTTTTTTTTTCAAACAATCAGTATGAAAAACAATATTAAGAGGATTGACAAGGATAGGGTGTAAAATTTAGATAATTTTTGTAATATGGGCATAACCCCGCCCATTTATCTTTATTTTAAATCTTTAATATTTTTCGGTCCTAAGAGATGTTAATCAATGTTTATATCACAAATTTGTGAGCAATTCATAGTGTCAACAATAAGAGACAGATGCATACACATGCATATACTGACTGTCATAAATTTTGCTGCAGATTAAGAATGTCAATAATGTATAGGATCCTTTGCCTGCGAAAAGATAATAAGCCAAAGAAGTTACAAAAACTAAATGAAGATTAAGATCAAATCTTTCATATGAAGGGTATATATAGAAAGTGGGTGTGGCATTTAGCTGATTACGCCGATTTGTAGTTTCTGTATTATATAGTGAAAGTCTGCATCTTTCGATGTCTAAAAAAGTCAGAAACTCCGAGGATTACTTTTCGATGTTGCAACCGGAATATAAAACTCAGTACACCCTCATTACTAAAATGCAAAATATTTCATACGAGATCTCTTCCATTTGCCACATTAGTCATTTAAAAAATAAACACAAATATTTTGATGAAAGCAATTTTTACCACAACCGAATGAAAAGGAAAATCTGGTCATGATTTATCTACCACAATAAAGCTTACTCACCGTTCTATATACCTGAGCAATGCAGAGACGCTGTCGTTTCTCTGTATGCATGATGACACACAAATTGCAAAACCTTCAGCATCAAAACAGTATATGTTTGGTTGGTTGTTTGGTTCGTTGGTTGGTTGTCACCTCGTCCAAATAAACACACCGTAATATCATTGTAATTACAGAGTCAGAGTAAAATACACAATAGAGAGAGAGAGAGAGAGAGAGAGAGAGAGATTTTGTTTAATGTGTGTATGTGTATATGTGTGTTTATATAGCTTAGCCTATGCAAACCATCTAAACGTAAGAGGATAAAGCCGCACACATACACACAGTCAATAGGCACACATACGGGGGTTAGCCGGTAATAGGAAACCGAAACAAAACAAACCATTCTAAAACTATCGGTTTACGTTTACGGGCAAAACATCTGTCATTTAAATACTATTCTAAAGTAGGTGCACAGAATGCTTAGGGAGGACATAGAGAGAGAGAGAGAATGAGACATTTACAAATTAGCCTGCTAGCCTACAGGGAGGGAGAAAGAGCTGCACTCCTCCTCTGATACAAATCATATGAAATCCCAAAAGCTATATATCAAAATAACGGAAATGTAAGGAAATTAAAAACGGATGTGAAACATTTTTCAACACCAACCAACTAACCAAACAACACGCAAACGAATACTTCCCCACCAGTTCAAGTGTGCATGTGTGCATGTGTGCTTGTATGCGAATGTGAAGACAACTTATTATTCAAAATTTAATTGAGTTCACTTTGCAAAGCTTTGCTTTCGTTTTATAGAACAATTTAATAAATATAATGATGTTGTAAATGACATCAAAAACTGAGCCAATCTAGGTAAGTCCGTATGTCTGTCTGCGGTTGGCATTCTATACGGTAAATATTGAACTGAAACTTTATGCAAACATTGCTAGTTTTTGCACATAAAAATTAGACAAAATCGGTCTAAAGTCACGCCCATAATCAGCGACAGAAACTAAGATGTGCCAAAAATGGGAGTGGTCGGGGGTTACATACAAGCCCACAACATACAAACCACTCCGCCAGAAACACACGTAAGACACCATCTACAAGATACAAGATTAGAGGGCGTAAAGCAAGGACCTGCCACATCCACCGTTTGTATGTAGATGTGGATGATATTTAAGATTTAGCCTGAGCCGGATTTAGTTGTTTCACTTGTTCTTTTCATCCATAATGATTTACTACTCAGAACGCAGTGCAAGCAAACACTTTTTTTTTTTTGATACTTTAATAAAAAATATATCAAAAATTTTCATTCGTGTGGCTCTTCTTCTCCTCTTATTTCATATATTTTGTTTCTATTTATTTTTTATAAATTACATTTTACTCTATGACCTAATACCGCAACTACAAAGAAGATTATCATGTTACTTGCTGTTGCCGCTTGACGTTTTATTACTCTCTGAACAAATTTCCAAACAAACTGAGTTAAAAAGAACAACAACAACAACAACAATAATAATAAGAATAATAAGAAAAATGAAATAATAATGCACAATTTTTGTTTTATTTTATTTAATTTTTTTTTTATTTTTTTTTTTTATTTTCTTCTTTTTTCTGAGCTGGTATTTGTATGTGTTAAGCAAAGTCTATCTGTATCATGTAAAGCCTTAAAGTAGACAAGGAATAATGAATTGTTGATAGAAGAGAGTGAGAGAGAGAGAGAGAGAGAGAGAGGGTGGGACATATGAAACATGAAATGAAATGAAAATAAAATAAAAATAAGTATTATTAATAGCTGATGCGAAAAGGAAGCAAACAAAGAAAAGTAGCTTATATTGTTGTATGAAGAAAATAAACACGAAACAATAATAAGAAATATTAAATAAATTTTATAAGAGGCAATAAGAAAGGGATTTAATGTAATGCTATGGCACTACAAATATAACAAAAACAAAAACAACAAACCAATTTATTGCTCTACATATAACACATATAAAGAAGATGGACAAAATAATATAAACACCTGACATATGCACAATATTTACTTAATAATGAGGTGTTTACCTAAATAAGATGTTTTTTGCAAATTGTGAGAGGGTGTCACGTTATGTAAAGAAAATTTATACTTCATGGGTATATTTTTGTGACTGTAAGAGATTTTTGTTGATTGTGGGCGTGACATTTGACCGAAAATTTGCAACAAATTTCACCTCGATATCTCCAAATGTACTACTGTGTGAGCGTACCAAGAATAGACAGACGTACGTACATGTCAAGGTTGACAAGGTTGACAAGGTTTTGTGGTTGTCTCTGGGACTTCCTTCTGGGCATTACAAACGGAATAACTACCTTAGTATACACCCCCAACGCGAAGGGGCAGGAATGAATTTTTAAAATCAAATTTTTCACACATTTATTATCACAGCAGTCGCAAAAATATTCCGTTTTTTTTTTTTATATTTTTACTAAACTATTTAATGGCCACTTTATCCCAATAAAATATGTTTTCAATTAATATTTTTATAGCACTTTATCTCCAATAATTAAATTATTTGTTTGGAAAACCTGTTTAAAGTTTTCAAAATAATTCCTTTCACAGTCAATTCATGTTCTACGTGGCACACACACACACACCATACATAACTACATTTGTCAGGATTTAGTTTTTTTTTTTTTTTTTTATTATTCATTTTTAATCCAAATAAACTGCCACACATGGCCAGTGCATTTGTGTTGTTCATCTAATATACGGTTAGTAAGTCTCTCGTATTTGTATAAAAATGTTAACAAAATATTTGATATGAAAAGAAAAAAATATAAAAAAAAAAAAATAAAGTAATCTAACGGTGACAACAACACTACATTTGTAGATGTACCGTACATACAATAAATGCAAAAAAAAAAAAGAAAAAAAAAGAGAAAAAAAAAATATAGTTTTAGTTTGTTTAGTTTCTATATTAGTTGCACTTATTTGCTTTAGTTTTTCAACTATGTTCCGAATGGTAGCAGTGGCGGCAAAATGAACCCTTTCTGTTTACTCAGGCGTATTACTGCACGCGTCCAGCTTGAAATTTCATGCATATTGAATGAAATTGTGCGGCAATTCCATGATGTTGTTGTGACGTGATGTGATGCGACGCGTTGTGATGTGATGTTGTGTGATGGTTAATATTGATGCTGATACTGATGTTATGCATGTTGAGCATGTTGTACAAATGTTGGGGGATTCAACATTATTATAAAGGTTTTATTTTATATAATTTTTTTTATTTTTTATTTTTTATTTATTTAATTTTTACATACAAAGAGAAATTGAATTGAATGGAATTTGTTTTTTTTTTTTTTCAATTCAATCTTATTTAAGGAATTTTTTTTTTATATAAAATCTAACTAAATTTTGTTGTGTCACAAAATGCATTCTTGGAAGGGTCATGTTCACCAACTAATTGCCAATTGCCGGAAATGTTTACAAGTTAACAAAATTGTTAAAAAATGTATAATATGTAATACAACAACAACAACAACAACAACAACAACAACAACAGAAACAGTGATGTTCTTTGACGAAACATTTTAACCACATTTTAACTTGACTCCACCATTCATACACATACTTACACTTTAACAATAAGGAAAAAAAAAAAACCTCGAATAGCAGCAGACACACTAACTTATACGGTGCACAGTTAACATTTAGACAACTTGTTAACTTATGGTAAAGAACGTTTTTATATGCTACACCTCAACACTAACAGCAACATATACGAGTAACTTATATTGTTATAGCGTTTGCCAGCAATCAAGGAGGGTAGGCAGGCCTGGCTTCTAAACTTATGTGAAACTATTAGCTATTAGGTATTATTTTATACTATTCTGTTATACGTTTGTTTTTGTTTTGAAAAAAGTAGTGTTTAAGAAATTGTTATAGTAAGTTTAAAAAAAAAAACGGGTCAAAACTGTTATACATTAAGAGGAAAACTTAAATTTATTTTCGAGTCTTTCAGCTCTTCTTTATAAAATTGTTATAATTATACAGTTATTCATCCCACATTTTATACTAATTTGAAATCTTTTATAAAAACTTTTTTATATAAAATAGTGTTATGAAATTTTTAAAAATTGTTACTCTGTTGTATAAACTGGAATAATTATGATTTTAAACTGTTATACAAAATATTTTATAAAATAATGTGCTATAAAATTCTTAACCTGTCATAAAAAAAGTAAAAAGCAGTTATATTGTTTTATAAACTGTTATACTATATGATATAACTTTAAATATAAACTATTATACAAACTTTTATATGTTATACAAACTTTAATATAAAAGTGTTATTGTTTTAAAAACTGTTATACTGTAAAACATCATCTCAAATATTGAAATTCTATTGTATAAAAACTGTTATACTGCTGTATTTATCTCAATACAATACATATTGCACCGAAATTGTAGAGTATATAATATTCATCATGGATACAATTCAAAAAAGAAAAAAAAAAAAAACCTTTTGTTTTGCCTTTTTTTCATACACATATGAATATATTTTTGTTTTCTTTATACTCGTATATACTTTGGCAGATGCTTACCATTTCTTTCTTCCGTCTTGTGAATTTTTCGAGAATTTTTTATTGTTTTTTCACCGTGATACATATCATTGTTGCTCATATATCTTAAGATCGTTGCATGTATGGTGAGAGCAGTATGCATCAACACACACACACACACACACACACACAGCTTTAGGCAAATTTTGAGTGTACGTGCACTAAGCAAATATGAAAAAAATAAAAAACACGGAAAAAATGCAAAATGTATATTACGAGAAAAGAACAAAGAGCATTTAAATAGTTTTAAGCAGCTTTATCTCTTTACCACACACACAAAAGTATAAAAGTAAAATGTACATGTATGCCACACAACACATATGGTTGCATTTACATGTTTCTTGAGGAGCGCACGGCAGATAGAAAGAGTAGAATGCTCAAGTTACACAGAGGAGGCTTATTTTTATTATTATTATTATTATTATTGTTATTGTTTTTATGTGGGATTTAAGTTCAAGTATGCATTACAAGTGTGGCAATGGTGTAGCGTGCATATGGCAGAAACTTTACATAAAGCATTTAGTGGTGTAATGAATAGTAAATACTTTACAAACTGATGGGGAGAGAGAAGGTTGGCCGTGGAGATGTAAAAGGATGAAATATTAATATTGTTATTGTTATTGTTATTGTTTTTCTGTGGCATCACAAAAGAACTTCTAAACAAAAGAAAATGTTTTCTAAGTAAATGGTTTACAGTTACTACACACCTTCGCACTTAATTATACACTCCATATAAGATTTTATTATATATAAGAAGAATAAGAGAGGGCACAAACTAGGCAACATCAAAAACTTAATCGTTCTTAATCGTCTGTACAAAAAAAAATTTATGGTCACAAGAATTGAAATCAGCTAAAATTTTATGTAGAAATATATGTTTACTACATTTAAACTTAAGCTACATTTAGGCGACATAGTCACGCCCACAATTTATTTACAAACTAAACTTTGTTTTCGGTAGAGTAGTCATATCTTGAAGTAAAATATAACAAAAACTTTAATAATCGTTAAAAGGAATCGAAATATATACAAGCCACGCCCTAAAAAAAAAAAAACCCAAAAAGGGATGTAAGATGACTTTAGCTACAGAAAAAATCGATATTAAAACGATATTTGGAAACCGCTTAATTTTCTCTGAAGATCGGACCGACAGACATTGTTATAGAACGGACCGACAGACATGACTACATCGATCAATATTGAATTCTTCTAACCTTACACTATTCCTTATGCCAGATATATGTATGCTTGTATTGCAAATATTTTTACCAAAATGGACTTTATTTCGTAAAATTATTGTAGCACTTGAATCTCATTACACCTATATCCGTCTATACGTCCGCGTGTCCATATGTCCGTCTATACGTCTATCCGTTTGTACGTCTATCTCTCTGTACATTTTTACGTCTGTACCTATGTCCATATGTCCGTCTATCTATTCGTACGTCTATCCGTCTGCCTGTATGTTCGTATATCCGTTTGTCCGTATGTCCGTCTAATGTTGGAACTAGAAACTAGAAATATTTGTACAAATTGTACTTTAACACAAAATATAACACTTCAAGGTTCATCCATCAAATTGGCAAAATGGGCAGGGTCGATTAAGAGACACGCCTACAAAACATTTATTTGGCGTAGATTCTGTTATCTGTTATTTTATGCGCCTAGAGAAAGCCAAGTTAAATAGCTGCCACGCCCACTGTTCATTTATACTTGCGTTTAAGCATTTAGGATGGTTTTGTCCTTAGTGCAGTTGAGTTATTTTCAATTGTTTCACCTGACCTATAACATTATTATTATATCTGCTGTCATCTTAATTAGTTTGTATATGTGCGTGTGTGTGTGTGTGTGTGTGTGTGTGTGTGTGTGTGTGTGTACGCATCCTTAATTATTTCCCTGACAACAACTTTATCCTCATTTACTTTTACTATGATTCCTTTATTTCTTGGACATTTTTATCATATTCTTAACTACATTTTTCAAACCATTAAATTACCCACGCACACACCGCCATGGCTACAAATATAGTGGACTCCAAAACCAAATGCAAAACGGAAGCGAAACTCTTTCTGATTCAATGTGTGCGTGTGTGTGCTTGTCTTATTTTTCATGGAACAAAAAATTTTTATGCGAAAACGAACAAAAAAAAAAAACAAAAAACCTGAAATGCATAAAATTACTGTACGGACATCCGATGATCCGGTAGTGCATAGTTTTACATTTGTAAAAGAACGCACACAGGCAACATGAAAAATGCATAAGCAACGGAGAACAAGCAAAAAAGAAATCGGATGGGAAAGTAGAAAAGGAAGTGGCAAAATAAAAGTAAGAAAGTGAACTATGTGGCGGGTTTCTTAATACATCCGTTCAATCGGTGCTGGTGACAATTGCCGCAAAAGGTAAGAAACTGTAGCAAGCACTCTTTGTGGCTAATTTTATGGTCAACAGAGTAATATATAATTTCGTAAATTTCTTCTAAATTATTATTTTTTATTAATTAGATATTAAATCAAATTTTATTAACTGACTCTTTCTCATTCTCTGTGTATTCATGTAAAAAATTCAGAACAAACTTTTCAATATGGTTACAACATCACTGACTACTGCTATTATCGCCACTACTTCACACATAAATGCCTTGCAGTGTATATTGCAGTATCATGATGGCGTAGCCAATCAAGGATAAACGGATAAATGTCGTATTATTTTCAAACAAAAACATGAAAAAAAAAAAGAGTATATTTTGTTTACTTTTAATTAAAACATTTTGTCTCAAGCCTTTTAAATGCGCGTCTAGCAACGTTCATGAACTTTATTATACAGTAGCAGCTATAAACTGCAGCTCACTGTCAACTGTATACAGCAACTATATGGAAATTGTATTGTTTAACTAAAAGATAACAGACAGTTTATTGCAGACAACCGAAATTAAAGGCAAAACAAAGAGAGAAAAAAAAAATAAAATAGGTCGCGTTTAATGGTATTTTACAGTGTATGTTATTTAGAATTTAATACTTGAGAGGATTATATACTAAACATAAATTATCCTTCACAAATTATCCTTAATTACAACAATTTATTAATTTATTATATCCTCCATATAAAATTGAATGGTATACTAAGTTTGTCATTCCATTTGCAACATCTAGAAGGAGGCGTCAGAGATCTTACAGCATTATAAACTGATTCGATCTAGACATCAACAAAAATCTATTTATCTGCCAGAAAACATTTCTTTCCTAAAAAGGACCTGTTATTCTGGCAACCCGTCATGAATTATACGTTTTTGTGTAAATTTACTTTAACTGTCATAGGGAAGGTTACTTCCCAGATTAACTGAAAGCAGTCTTACATTGTACCCATTCTCAGGAGTGGTTCTGGAAATTTGATAATTTGAAGGATCGAAGCGTTTACTGATGGACAGTCTTCAGCCGTCTATTAGATCAATTCTATCGTTTACCCAGTATAGCTTCAGTAAGGGTAAATCTGCAACCAATAAAATTATTAGAGTACACTTGCAGTTAATTTCCGTACATTTTTGGCATAAAGTTGCCTTCTCTTCTAAATAGAGGCATTTGGTTAAGGGTGTTGTTATTTAAAAATTGCTTTAAGGTGTTGTTCCCTCACATACCAGGGGCCATTTCGTTTTGATGATGTCGTTGGCCGGTTGGCCGGTTGCTTTAGTTATTTAACCGTTTCATTGGATTACTTCAATGAAACGATGTAGCTAATGAAGTTATATTAAATATATAACAGTTTACCGTTGAATATGCTGTGATTGTATCTGAGCTTGTATGTGTATATATGTGAGAAAGCAATAACATGAGTTGAGATAAATCGATTTCATCCGTCAGATGGCAGATTTATACGTATAGAGTGACGATTTCTGTGTGTCTCTGAACAAACTTGTGGTGCTGGACGATGTGATGTGGTGAGTGTTCAAAGTACAAATAAGACTTGAATCCAAATTAAACTGAACCAAATATTCAATACTGAGCAAATATGAATCTGTATGAAATGTTTAAGTTGGTTACACACGCACACGTTCGTACATTTATATAGCTTACAATTTACATCTGTGTGTATGGAACCGTAAGCAAATAAGTAATGGATTCACTTTTATACACTCAATGAATGAATGAATGAATGAATGAATGGATGGATGAAATGGATGGAATGGCATGGATTTGGAACTGAATTGAAGAGATGACTGATATGCGAAGGGAAGGGATTACTGCTAAAAGTAAAGTTTGTTGTTATTTTTCCTTTCATTGTGTGTCAAACATACACACACACACACACACACACACAACCCACACACCATATGATTGCTAGTTTGTATATGTTAATAAAGGATATACTTTCTATAAATCTTACACACCTCTACACATCATATTCTGCATGCAGAGTTGTGCGTTGTTCTACAACCATCAGTAACAATGTTGGTAAAATTCACCACAACACAACTATTCTAATATTTTGGATATTTTCGTAATAGAAAGTTTACAGTTTTAATGGGATTCACAAAAGAACGTACACTATAGAGAGTGAGAGCGAGAGCGAGAGCGAAAAGCTAGGTAAGGGGTGACAGATGTATGCACGCAATGTAAGCTTAATTGAATTTTATAACCTCAAAAAGTGTTATTCAAAGAGATTATCAAACTAATGTGTACATAAACTGCCACATATATAATTTATGTATAAGCATACTGGTAATAATAACAACAACAGCAACAACAACAGCAATAATACAAATTTACAAATATAAAATATAAAAGACAGAGAGAGAGAGAGAGAGAGAGAGAGAGAGAGAGAAAGAGATTATATGAAATTCTTACATTTAAAAAAAAAAGTGTTTATGTGTAAGAGTGTGTGTATAAATGGGTAAATTTCTATGCAGCTAAGTATTTATTAAAGTCATCTAAGCCGTGCTATGATTTCTACGCAGAACTTTTCATTGTCTATTATATTCCATTTATCAAGCATATTATCTTTTATCTATTATCTATTATCTATTATCCTTTCTTAAGTTTTTAACATTTATTGTTTTTATACCCTACATGGATGGTATACTAAATATGTTTTTCCGCGTTTGCAACATCCAGAAGGAGCCGTCAGAGAGAGAGAGAGTTTTCTTATTTGGTTTTTCTATCTATCTCTTCACACATCAAATTTAAAGTAACACACACACACACACACATATACATACCCAAACATACTTAAAGGATTAAAATTAAAGAAAATATTTATCAAGAGCAGCCTAACTACACACAAATATTTTACAACTCATGTGTTTGGTAAATTTGTGTAATAGATCAGTTTTCTTCTTCTTCTTCTTCTTCTATTATAAAATTTTTTTTCCAAAAATTTCTCTATAAATAGATAGATAGATAGATGGTAAGAATAATATTATTATTTAACATCACATACACACACACACACACACACGAATGTGTACACTTAAAGGCTAGGCTGTGTTGGTGTCATTACATTAAATCAAAAAACATTTTTCATTTACGCTTTTCATGCTTTGTGTGTGTATGTGTGTGTATGTGTGTGTGTTTGTTTACTTAAATACTAAAAACAGCACAAGTAACAGTACCATCTGTCAAAATACCAAAAAAGCAAATATTTTTCTTGCATACATGCACGCATACATGCAAACATTTTTGGTTAAATTTAACACATAAACAGGCGTTTATGCGTAGAGATGTAATAGAATAAGAAGAAGATGATGTGGAGTTAGTTGGAAATTTTTCATTTTGTGTAAAATGTGTTTTTTTTTTTTTTTCGTATATTTTTGTAAGAGTTTCCAGCGCAACTTAACAACAAAGCGTATGAGTGTTATTTTTCTCTATCGCAGTCACATTTTATATAACAAAATAACTTAGATATTTTGTTGTTGTTGTATTTTTTTTTTTATATATATATCAAACTCTTTTGTCTGTCTGTCTATCAGTCTGTCTATTATTTTGGTGCAAATTTTAATTAAAATCTTATCTGAAGCTGAACATTTTTCTACACGCACACTCATGCACACGAAATACCATTTTAATTAAAATACAACATTGTTAACTTATTGTTAGTGCTCACAATTTGCCAGCCCTGCCAGCCTTAATGGCGTATTTTACAAAACTTTCTGTCTCATTACGTTCACGTTCAACAGGCAGGAAATTTTGAGATTGATTACTACTTCATAACACCATTTAAAAAATCACTCGTTCTACTCGTTCTTGGCATCTTTAGCTATTTCGGTGCATACTCGTACAATGGCTTTACCTTGCTTTACGTTTTTGTTTAAATTTACAACAAGAAAATTTTGCTTATTTTTATTGTAATAAGTTGAAAATTAAAAAATGGCCTAAAAGCCATCACATACAATACAATACTCTGTGTATGGGTGGAACTGATGTATTGTGTATCAGCTAGCAAAAGCCATTATGCACTAAATATGGTTTTGTGTCAATATTTGTCTATGATCTGAACCCGCCCACTTGTTTACAAAGCCATTTATATGATATTTTTGATATATTTACTAAATTTCAATTTTAAGGTTCGATTTTTAGGGCAGAAAAATATTGTGGGCGTGACTTTCAAATGATTTTGTTCATAAACTAAAAATGTCTGTAAAAAAACAGCTAATCGGACGTACAGACAGACAACGCTATAATTTAAAATTGATCAGAAATATATGTATAAACTTTCTCTAAGTGTTTCAAAGGCAATGTCAAACTAAGCATAACTCCAATTTAAGCAGAGTGTACAAACATTTATTTATAATTTGTACATAAAAAATTTGATAAAATTTAAGGCTACGAAAAGATTTAAGCGTTGTAAACAACACCTCTCCGTCTTCTTGGTCTTCTTCTTCTTCTTCTTCTTTTATATTTGTTATTAATGTTGTCATATGTTTGTAATACTGACATTTCCCTACATTTGCTATCATTTACTTGTCAGGAGCCTTAGTGCTCAAGGTAAAGGATGCCAAAGAGAAATTGAGAATAATAAGGTTAATTCTCTTTTTGTATATATGCATACATACATACATACATACATACATACATACATACATATATGCATATGTAAACATATGTATGTAAATTTATTGTATTAGTAAATAGAGCTCAGTTGTATGTAGGTTCATATTCTAAGAACCAATTTTTCACCTTCAGCTTAAGTAACAAGTTTTTCTTCTACAACATGTTGTACTTCAATGGCCATATGAAAATACAAGGAAGCAATAGAAATTTGGCTTAGGCCAACTTTTAGACACCCTCCATTTATATATACAAACGATGGGCGTGGCACACCCTCTAATTATTGTAACGTATCAGTTTGCAAGTCGAGTGTGGAGTCAGTAAGCTGAGTATGGTTTTTTGTAAATTGTGGGCGCGTTTGTCATCTTACGATGATCATTTTTGGCTTGTCTATGGATGGAGTTAACCATAGATAAGTGGACCAAATGTCAAGTTCGATTTTTGTGGCAAAAAAATTGAAAAAAAATTTAGTTAATTTGCGAATTTTAAATAGAGATCTGTTTGCTAAAACTATACGTGTCTGTACAATATTTCAGCTCAATATCTACAAATTTACGCCCATGAGAATGCCAATGACAGATGGACGTACGGACATACAAGTCTAGATCGATTTAGATATTGATGTTGATAAAAAATAATATATAATTTGTAGTATATCTGATGGCTTCTTCTCGGTGTTGCATATGAAATTATAAACTTAATATACCGTCCAGCTTATATGGAGGGTTTTAACAGAGAAAAGTAAAAGAAGAATAAGAACAATAAGATATGATTTGCAGTTGAAAGAATATTATATATGAGTATCATAAAATTATTGTAAACATGCACGCAAACATCGCATAAACATACGTATGTACCGTATGAAGAGAATATAATACGAGGTTTGTATAAGTAGAGGAGAGTGAGAAAAAAAAAAAAAGAGTGCCAAGAGAAAAAGATGGCATAATGTAGAAATATTAACATAATGTTTGAAATACAAACACACGCATACACACACACATACACACACACATACGCTCAGTGGCAAAACGTAAGACTAAGTAGATGGAGTAGTAAAGAAACGAATAAGTATGTAATCACTCATACTTAGTACAACAACTACAATGAAAAAAAAAAAAAAAACACATTACAGTGTTCAACATGTTCATACACAATAACAACAATAATAACAACAATACTTATAATACAATAATAAAAATGCAAACAATATATAATATTGAAAAGAAGAAGAAGAAAAAGAAAAAGAAGAAGAAAATGATAGCGGAAAGAAATAGATTATAGAAAATATCATGCAGCAACAGAAACAGCAACAGCAACAGCAACATCAACAGCGGTATTAACCAATAAACTCTAAATAAATCGAGAAGGGATAGAATGGAAATTTATATGAAAAATTATTTGCATCCAAGGGCAGGCAGTTCATAAAGATGTGTGCACAGAGCATCATTGTTTATCATATTTCCTTCCCCCTCTCTCTCTCTCTCTCTTTCACTCTCTCACAGTCAATCCGTTTTTCTACGTTGTTTGTTTATAAAACACATGATAATGTGTTGTGTTATGCACACAATACTTGGTGGAATCCATCCATATACAAAATTTGTTTGACTCTGTTGTTTTCTTATACATGAATCATTTAATAAAGATGATTGTTGCTGTTGCTTGTTGTCTTGGTTGCTGTTGTTATTGTTATTGTTTAGTTATTCACTGCAATATTTTCCGATATTGTACAAAACAAACACAAGATTTTTATAGAATTGATAATATTGCGTTATTAAGTATATAAAATGACTTTTTTTTTTAACAACAATAACAACAACAACAATAACAATAACTACTTTATGGAGTTTAAGAAGTTTTCATTGATATTTTCAATGAATTTAAAGCCAAGTATTTAGTTTCTTGAATAGCATCAAAATCTCAGTCGTTCTAGACATGTAAACCCACCGTTACCGATGTGGAGGGTATTTCAGATTTGGCCAAAGCCAAATTTATTTTATTTTATTTCAATAACAATTGTAATAAATCTTGTGAAACAATAAATTTTGTCGCCAAATTTGAAAAAAACACTTTTTAAATTTTAAACCCTTAAAATTAATAAAAACCGATGCGAACCTCTTGCTCCTTTTGCCAGCTTATGCTTTTCAACGTAAGCATTCTAATCTTATTTATTGTGCTTGAACATATTGTTGTTATTGTTGTTGTTGTTGTATATGGTTTAGTAAACAAAACATAAAATACGTTTTTATTTTTCCTCACACATATGCACACAACGTAATAACATTTATTTAAGTTTTTCTTTTTTTTTTTCACCATATTTTTTATTATGTGATGAAGCAAAAGAGAAACGAACAAAAAAAAAAAAAAAAAAACACACACACACACCCGCACACACATAGCTGCCGTATAATAAACTGTGTGCCTAAAACCAAGCAAATTAAATTTAATGGAAAATTTATGGCGGTTATACGGTAATGGGTCTCGTTAGTCGGCGGTATGTGTTCTCCTGTATTCCTGCTTGGCTACACAGCTGACTGTAGTTTGAGTTATAACATATTGCACCGGCTGGATGGGTGTTTATTTAAATGGATTAACTCGAACCCACTGTGCGGTATGTTTGTATATATAATTTATACATATGTGATTAGATTGCTGGTGAACGATTATATTTTTAACACGTTAATGTTTTGTTTACATTACGAAACATAACAAACGATGACGATAACGATGACGATATTTGTTATTGCTCATACGCCGTGCTGTCCAATTAATTTCCCATAAAAACAACAAAAGTATCCTTTTTAATTTTCTCTATATGCACTGGACCGCTCTCATTAAATTTTGCAGAAAAGCTTAGTTTTACTACTTGCTTTAAAGTTGAAAACCTTTGTCAATGTCATCACACACACACACGTTTGCTGTAACACAATATTTAGATGGAATTAGTAAAGAAATAAAGAACCCAAGGATATTTTCCAAAGCGTGTTAATTAATTAATGGAGAAAGGAAAGTATAACAAAGAAAAAAAAAAAAAAAAAAAGTAAATGGAAAAAACTTTTATTTTTACAAAAATTGCTCGCTATCGCAAAGTAGTGTAGAAACAAAGACAGAGAGAGAGAGAGAGAGAGAAAGAAAAATAAAAGTTTTAAATTCATTAGAAAAGTTTTTCCGTAAAAATAAAAACACTTTCAAATGCGTACAAGAAAATCTTTCATTCGATGATTTTCAATAAATATCGTTTTTATTATAAAATAAAAATATTCATGAATGAGTTACGGTTTTCATTACCTATTGAGTTATCTTTTTTAAGCCTTTTTAGACCGGATTATTATATATTTTTGTATCCTCCACATAAGGTGGGATTATAATAAATTTGTCATTCCGTTTGCCACACCCGAAAGGAGGCGTCCGGGCTAATTTCGGAGAATTTTAGTTCATTATAAGTACTTGAACTAATTTTGTTGGCACATGTTCAAAATTGTTGTTGAAGAAGAGTCTGCAAAAACTGCAGAGTAGATTACAAATAAATTCAAAGTGTGATTATAGTTGCGGTTCACCTAGGCCTGTAAAAGAATACTATAATACTCAGGAAAGCCATACAGAGGATGCTACGCATCTTCTAGTGACCCTACATCCTTCAGAAATCTGCCACCAAGTGCTTTATGTCATTTTCCCTTTAGAGCCCAGCATTCAGTATAAATTCAGCTCAACTCTTAACATTTGGAATAACTTTTATCAGAAAAAGTGTATATCGGAGTAAAATCGGACTAAAGGTGGGCTTTAAACGGCCAGTTCCCATAGAAAGAAAATAAACGATGACAAAAATTTAAAATTTTCTTAAAATATGCAATTTTTTTTTATCACGGTTTTGTTTCTTTTCATAAATGATCGATAATGAAGAAAATTTAACAAGATTTCAGCACATAACTGCTGATTTAATGATAATGTTTAACATTGTTGCAAAGATGTCAGCGATTCACTGTGAAAAAATCTTGTGCATTCTTTTCCGATTTATTCATTCTACCCTACTTCTCATCCACTCTTTGTGACACTTAAATAAGCTGGCTAAGGTTTAATACTTTTCGCTTATGTTCGCCTTTTTCTTTTTCCTTATCTACCTTGACTTTGTTGTTTGTTCGTTTATGTAAAATGTAAAATACACCAGACCGCTGTTTCCCCTCCCCCCCCCCCCCTATATAATGTACATCCGGTGTTATCGGAAATTCAATTAATAGGGTTTTTGTGTATGCCATTGTCTCTGTTGGTATTTTCTCAAACCCACGGTATCTTCAATCAGTCACTTTATTCATAAATATATAAAATTTAATTGCTTAAGAGCATAGTTTGAGTTGAAGAGATTTATTGCGAAAACATCATAAATTGGTTGAAATAAGAGTTATTAGCGAATTGTTGTTAGTGGAACCAAGAAAGAAAAGGTAACAAGTGAGGGTTTTAAATAAATTTTTATTGTTTTAAATCGATAATGCTTAATTATCGATAACAATATTGCGATTAATTGATTTGTTGATGATTTTTGTTAATTTTTGTATAAAAAAATATTAATGTTTAGAAAAATATCACTAAAATTTATCGATAATTATTGTAATTGTTAATAAAAAAAATCAATGTTTGGCTTAAAAATCATATAATTTTTATATTGTGCTTAAAATCAACGTTATCGATTTATATCGATAATAAGCTTTATTTATCGATATCGATAATTTTCATAAAATTTATATTTTAATAATTTATATAAATATACTTTTCAGTAGCTCTGTCTCCAACCGTTGTAGAGCACAGATTCAAATCAATTTGAGGAAAAAGGTTGAAATTTGAACTCAGATGTCGTGTTGGATTGGTAACCCATCGAGAGTTAGGAATATTATCATGAAAATCAAGGTTGGTTCGATAAGAATTTAAAGTCTAAAAAACCATACACATCTTATATAAATTTAAATCATTTTCATTATTACAGACCTTTGGCTTAAGATTAAGAATTATGTGCAAAAGGTTGACAAAAAACTTTACATGAGCAGACAGACATACTTAAATAGATAGATAGTTTATGTAAACAATCAATATTTTATTTCTAAAAACCACATATGGACAGACAGACAAAAGGTAAATTGGTTCAGAATTTCAAGATTTCAGAGCTTATTTCTCGATGCTTCAAAGTGAGTACACCACTGACCTCAAGGATTTGCTAAAATGCAATATTTATAAGCTATTCTTCATACATAGACAACATGTGTGAAATGTAACAAAATCACTATTGACTGATCTCCAATGCTATCAACAAATAATTTATGTTAAAGTTATATAATAATGTATTATATAGAAGAGATGAAGGCAAGGTAAAGCTAACCTTTTAATTATATTAAAAGCTTTTTAATACATTTTCCTCAATTAAGCTTATAGTATATATATACATATATATATATATATATGTATATGTGTGTGTGTTGGCATATATCAAGTGAAATAGTAAACTAATCCACATTGCTTTTCTCGTTCCCTTCATTTCTGTATGCTCGCTAGGATGCGATAGTAAGGTCAACAAAAAGAAAAACTCAAGTTGTGTTTGTTAACGACAAAAAAAAAAAAAAAAAAAAAGAGCAGCAGCAAACAGTTGAATGGAGAACATTTTGAAGATTTTTTTCGTTTGCTGTAAAATCTCCATAAAAATCCCTAACGGATATTACATAGAAATGTGAGTAGCATAACGTATACTGCCTGGCACACACAGGAGCTAAATCCTCTTTGTATAGTACACAAATACACAAGTACACACTAAAGCATATGTATAGATATGCGTAAACTCCAATCGATTTGAAAGGGTGTTTGAAAATTGTAATGAAAAACTGGTAAGAAAAGCTTTATGAGTCTTAAGGCGAATCTTCGATGCCCTCATTTCTTATATGAAAACAGTGGCAAAAAAATATGCCATGTACAACACTATGTAGCTCTTTGTTACCAAATATTTAAATGCATATATATATTAAATTTTACCTCATAGGTCGAATTTTACGTCAATTAAGGATTTTTTTTTTAAATAAGGGCGGGACGTGTATAAAATAGCGTTTTTTTTTTAAGTATGAACTAAATTTTACCTCAAAGGTGCCAACCTTGGAATCAACCAAAGATTTTTAACAATTTAAATACAACAATTGATGTTGTTGTATTTGTATTTTGTTGAAAGAATTCAATTTCAACTAAATAGGTATATAGTTGCTATCGCAAGAATGCCAATAATTGACAGACATACGGACAACATACAAGACTAGTTCGATTCACATTTTGAAACAATATATAGAATCTGTGACACTTTTGTTTTATGTATTCCAAATCGGTTAATAAACTTAGCATACCCAGAACAATAAAATAGAACCCAAAAAAAGGAAGAGAAGTACAGAGAAATGGATATATTGTGGAAGTGGAAAGAAAATCATAGTCAGAGGTGAAACAGTATTTTGGATGGAGTATAAACACTAAAATCAATTAGCATTAATGGAATTAATTGTTTGTGTTTGGATAATAATGACAACAGCAATAACAATAACAACAACAACAACAACAACAATAATAATAACAGCGAAGATTATAATACAACTTAACTTAATTGTTGTAAGAATTGTTAGTTTTCGTTTTCAATGTTGACAACTTGGTTACAATATGTTTAATATTGTGTTTGTGGTTGTAATTTTTATACCCTACATATAAAATGGATGTTATATTAAGTTGATATTTCTGTTTGCAAGTACTAGAAAAAGATTTCAACGAATCTATATATTTCGTGATCTTGATCAAAGCCAAAGTCAATCCAGCCAAGGGTTGACACTCTTAAATGGTAAATTTTAAGAAATTCAATTGAATTTTGGACAGTTATTTATAGTTTCTGAAAGAATTCGGTCGAATGCCACGCCTACAATCAACATAAATCTATCAATCAGCCACAAAAACTAACCTAGGAAACTTAATATTTTAACCATTGATAAGTCCAAAATAAGCGTTGTCGTATAGCAGCCACGCCTACAATTTAAAATTTAAATAAAACTTATTTAGCGTATAAGTGAACTTAACAATTAATAATCATTATATAGTTGCCACGCCCCCTTTTTTATATAAAAATGTAGAAAAAATTTAATATTCGGCCTAAGCCACATTTATTTTCTTTTAATTTGTTTCAGTTCTCTATAGCATTGGCACCAGACTTGCATACCTTTTGACGAATCTATAACATATTGGAGGGGACCTCCTGAGAACATGTTTGTTTTTTAAAGAATCTGGAATTACATTTTTCAACAACAATCAATATTAATTAATTTAGCAAGGATGAGTCTAAGAACAACTCTGACATTGTAGAGTAGAGTATGGCTACAGCAAGATGGCCTAAGATGACACCCAAAGCCCTTCAAGTATGTAGTCGTAGTAGTTACTTAATGTCACTTGAAAAAGATAAAAAACTCATCGGGCCATGGGAAAAAGGTTACCTAAGGTTACCTATCATCAAGTTGTTGCATATTTTCAGACACTACAATTATTCTTCAAATCCCCAAAAAAGTGAAATAATTATATATTCAAACAATAAACGGAAGTCTGGAAATTTTTTAAAAGAATACGCAAAAAATTGTGAAGAAAAAAAAAAAAAAAACTGTTAGGACAACAGTAAGCATAAAAAATGAAACAAAACAAAACAAAACGAAACGAAATAGAGTAAAATTGAATAAAAGAAAAAGTGGACGGTCGGCAAAGCAAGTGCAACAATAATAATAACAACAACAACAACAAGTAAAACCACGTATATACCAGTAACAGCCAAGGATTCCTAGACACAAGCATAATACAATACAATATTATGACCAATGTTGTGGGCGGATTTATGGTCGGCAATAAATGTCTTATGCTGCTGCTTCTACACTTTAAATTAAAGCCAACCAACCGGCACACTGGCATACATGCAGAGAGCGCTGAGTTAAGCATAGAAAAAAAAAAAAAAACAAAAAAAGAAAAAACTCATATGGAAACAAGCCAGAGTGTAAAAAGTGTAAGGCAAGCAAAATACGGAACAGTAGCAGCAGCCACAAAAGGAAATTTGATTAAAATACCGAAAAATAAAAGAAAACTTTTCAAATAAATGTTAAAGGTGTAAAAGAAAATTTAATGAAAAAGTTTTCCACGAGCAATAATAACAAGTAAGAAAACGAAATTTGGCTTTCACCGAATCTTGAATACCTTCCATATTTACACACAAATTGCGAACGTGGCCGATATACGATTGCGCCCTCTAATAAGCTATGTATCACATATCATCCTCCTAGTTGAGTTTCACGCTGATAAGTGTCTGATAAGACCACAATTTTTGTGGCGGGTAAATATATTTTGATTTTGATTGTGGGCGTGGCTTGTGACCGATTTTGCCCATTTTAAAAAGCGATCTGCATCTGTACAAATAACGACTGAATAATGATCGTGAGAGTGGCAAAAATAGACAGACTTGTGGACAGACGGACGAACATATCTGGATTGACTCAGATTTTTATGCTGAATATAAAACATACTTTGAACTCCTTCTGGGTGTTGCAAACGGATTGACAAACTTAATGTGCACCTCGTATAATGTGGAGCGTATAAAAAGATGATAAAAAATCTGCCGAATAATGGAAAAAAAAAATTACAAAATTTTCTCTAAAAAAAAAAAAAAAAAATGTTAAAAATATTAAATGTTTCCATCAAGCTATTGGAGTTCTTCGATTTCTGTAACTTCAAAAGATTTCCGAACACATTTTCTGAAGATCTTAATTGAGAGACTAATCAGGTTGTGGCAATCCCTTCATAAACAATAATAATTAAAAGTTGCGATTTCGATTATAATCAGAAATCAATTTTCAATTGTTAACAATTAAAAAATGTACAATATGGGCGTGGCATGCATATAATTGAGTGTTTCTTTTAACTTCTGTTTATATCTGCTTTATTCAATCCCGCAATTACAGAAAATTTTTAGATGTTTTTTTGACATTGTCACACCCACTTTCGATTGGATAAATAAGAAACAATAAAGGTAATTTTTGTCAGTTATGGGCGTGGCTTTGAACCGCTTTCGCTTAACATTTACATTGTATTTGCACAAATGTACCTTTTCTTCGCCAATTATTTAACCCAATAAATTAAATAAAAAACCAAACACAGAATTAGACGATATAACGAAAAAAAATAAAAAACATATTACCAACAAAACACTTGCACAGCTTGTGACCTATAACTCTAATAATAAAAATTAAAAAAAAAAAAACACACAACAATAACTAAGATAACAAAGCAACACACCAAGTGTTTCATTCCAACAGGTCTTCTTTCACAAAAATGTCGGTTGTTTCTTTCCTTTTGCAAATTGCCAGCAAGCCTTATAATACAAATGAGTGCTCGCATATAACTCCTGATTATCCTTGCACAATATAAACAGCATTCCTAGAGCAGGCGTGCTAGCATTCACTGCTTTCTCTCCCTGTATTTTATAACAAATTTCTCTGCTCCCTTAATGTACCAAATACCGAAACGTTTCATCACAAACTCTCTCGAAATGTGTTTTAGTACGAAATTGAAATATTGGAAATGGAGAGAAGGACACACAGCTTGCAAGTGCACAATATTCCAGTTGGTGTACTTGTGCATTAGACGTTATGTGCGATTCACACTCACACAGCGAGGGTGTGCTCTGATTGTTTGCCATTCATTGTGTTGCCGTAAGGAAACTAATTGAGAATAATCAGTTACTTTGATAACGTGCTACGTTAAATAAGCTAAAAATTCCTAGCAACGGCCGTCTGTCGCATTGTGTTCGCGTTTTGCCCACAATCGCCAATAAACATTTAAAAGGAAAAATGTGAAAAAATCATATCAATGAAATAAATGAATTTTCAATTAAAAATTTTAATAAAAAAAAATCGATAAATAGAACGAATTAAGAACAAAAGGGTGTGAGAGTGTGTGTGTGTATGTGATTGCGGGTACTATTGCTTACATGTTCACCTATGCGGTTCCAATGGTTTCGTGTGTCATTGCTGTGGTTGGCAAATGCGGTTAATGCTGATACTGCTGTTGGTACCATTTGTCCATTAATTTGTTTTTCATATTTTGTTATATTTATTATATTTATTTTTCATTTTGTTAAAAAATCAATGAAAAAATAAATCAATTCATTGTTGTCTTAATGCATTTTTTCGGTTTAGTTTCATTACTCACCATACTGAAATGCCATTAATAATAATTTAATTAATTATGCGTTATTTTATGTGTTGTAATTATAATTATTATTATAATAAATGATACAATAGTATAACAAAGGAGCACATGGTAAAAGCAAGTAATTAATTATTTATATGAACAATGACACAAGTTAATGTTTCCGGTTAAAATAGTGCAAATACATTAAATAAACGGAAAAAAGAACAACAGATAGAGCGGAAGCGCGGCAAGAAAAAGCGTTTTGTTCAAACTGCAACTTAAAAATTACGGTAAGTGATGGTATCCTATGTATGATGATGTTTTGTGGGCTAAATTCGATCAGATGATACTCTTTTTTAGCTGGATGATATACTAAGTTTGTCTCTCGGCTTGCGAAACCCAAATAAAGGCTTCAGTTATCTTACAAAGTAGGTTTTTGACGTCTTTGTCCGTACATCCGTCGTGTCCGTACGTCTGTCTTTGTGTGTCGTAGGAAGGCTTCTGGTTTAAATTATTCGATATTGTATTGAAACTTTAAAAAATATATATCTGGTGTCTAATGCCACACCCACAATTATACAAGAGTACATCTATCAGCTAGAAAAATAAACCTAAGAAATTAGATTTTAGTACACTGTGCTCCGAACTGTCAAATTATTTCAATATTATCTCCATTCATCAATTTGAGGAAAATGGGCATGGTCGCACACACCCACAATTAACAAAAAACCAGATACAAAAATTGAGCTAAGAATTTGAAATTTAGTACAGATATTTATAGTTAGCCCATTCGTATATGTACCAAAAATAGGCGTGGTCGTTTAACAGACAGGCCATTCATATACCAAAAACTTTTTTGTGGCGGATCCTACAGGATACGTTGATACATTTTTCAAAAAACTATTCAAATCGGGTATCTGGCACGCCCACTTTTTGTTTATGGATAATGCAGATAATTTCCACTTTGGCTTTAAGCAAATTTACTTTTTCTTCATTTGTTTATTATATCGCTTGTACAAGAAATACTTTCTCAAGTAATTTATTTATATCTAAATATTTTCTGTCCATGTAAAATCGTGTCTAAACTAGTGGCGGGCTCTAAACAGAAAATCTTTAGCTTAAAAGAAACTTTTGTTCAAATTTTTATCAACATTATGAAAACCCTCAGACATTGCGAGCCCCGTCCGCAATAGCTTATATCGCGTAACATTAACCCGTCACTACTTCAAGCTAAAGTTGACTATTTTCTGAGATATTTTGCTTATATTTGGTTCAAAATCATATTTTGATGTTTCGAAAAAATGACTCAATTGCATGTAGAGCGTAAGGTAAAAAAGTGGACTGACCACAGTTGAGTTGAGTAGGTTTATAGAAGTGATCGATTTATAAAGTTGAATTAAAACAACTATTATTCTCTTAATCTTTTGAACTGTTCCCAAACAAAAAGGGAGGTTTCTGGTACCTAGTCTAACACTTTCGCCCTTCGCAGTTAAACTTTAAGAAAAACAATTACGCCAAAAAAAATTTTATATCTATTATTTACCAGATAATCAGAATAAAGAAAAACTTTAATAATAATAATAACAACAACAACAACAACAACGACATAACATTAACTCACGGAAACTTTACTGATTAAGTATATTTTGTACAGAAAAGTTATGGAACAGTTGTGCTCTCTTTCTTCACCATGTTGCATTAATTTTTGAAAATTCATTTTTCTTTAAAATGAAGTCTTATGATGCTATTGTAATAATGTAATTAAGTTGGCTAATAAGATAAGAAAAAGGCAGCAGCAGCAGTTGATTTCTGCGTTATTGTTGTTAAACTGTAGTTAGTAATGCTTGATTGTAGCATACCTTTAGGATGATATAAATTTAAAAAAATAAAGTATAACGTGAGGATTATCTGTTAAAGTATTGTATAAATTTTAATTTACTGTTATTTATCTGGTTAGAAGAAATTGCTACTTAAGCCCACATAAAAAAAAAATTTATTTAATAGATTTTCCTTTACTAAGTATATATACACACACACACACCATTGAACAATACGGGCATAAAAACTGCAACAAATGACAAATAGTAGAGAGAAAGTCGAAATGAAATTAACAAAAACAACAAAAACAACAACAGATAATACGCAATAGGAAGTGAGTGAAAGCGAATCCCGTTTTTTAAGTTGTTTTCTGAATTTTTTCACCCGTGTGGTGCTTGTTTGCTTTGTTTTTATTTTTGTTTTTTGTTTTTGTTTTTGTTTTTGTTCTCTTGTATTAACCCAGTTTTATTCATCGCTTCTTTTTTCTTGTTTTAGCTCAACTCTAACCGAGCATTTTTTCCTCTGTACGTATACAAGCATTCACTTTTATACACAAGTTAAAAACAACTATAAAAGCATCATATACACTGTGCATAAATATGAGAGCTACCCATATATACCACAGGCGTGCATACCTGCATAGAAAAAAAAGTGAAAATATTATAGTTGGACAAAACCGACATAGATGTAATTCCACAGACTCGTTTTGCTCACTAAAAACGATTATCTGTCATATAAAAGTCATTTTGTGAAAAAGCTTTGTATGGAGAAAGGTGGTAAAAAAAGTCCCGATTTAGTACATTTTTAGCATTAATTGTGTTTTCTGAAAGTCTTTCAAATGCAAAAATTTTAATGGATACCAGACGGACAGACGGACATGATAAAAATCGATCAAGAAAATGGTTTTGAAACAATAGGCAATAGAAAGTTGGTCAGGTTTTTACCCATTTAAAAATCACAAACATCTGGACAGACTAAATATACTTTTAGTTGTGTAGATTATAAATTTTCGAATGTTATAAAAAAATAAGTGAAAAAAACTAAAATTTAGCTTAAAACAGATCTTAAATATCCTCCACAAGTAAATATGTAGGCGTGGCAAATACATGATTACGCCTTCTAATAGGATATATATTACGTATTAACTTGCCATTCGTGTTTTACGCTTCGATTTTTTTATAAATTGCGAGCGTGCCAGTTATCCGACCATGCCCATTTTTAAAACTTTAATGGAGAGGGTAAATATAAATTCTTGTTTTGTAATTTTTATCAATTATGACTTTTGATCAATTTTGTTCAATTTAAATACCGATCTAGTGCGTCTAATGTCTGTACAAAATTTCAGCTTAATAGCTCAAAAGTTACGATTACGAAAAGTGCCAAAAACAAGACAGACTTTTATGCTGATTAAGAATAAATGTTAAGTCTCTAAAGCTTTTTCGTGGTATTAGCATACAAACGTTTTGACAAAGTGTCAAAACGATCTCATGGAACACCATGAGAAAAAATGCTAAAACGTTTTATTTGATTGATTGTTTGGTAAACATTTTTTCTTTAATTTCATGGTTTATCGATATATTGTCGATGAAATTTTATCAACCAAAAGTTAAATGCGTTGAATCTGGTGCTAATTTTAATCCGGATTTACGATGTAATGGAAGAAGATGGAAACTCTTAAGTAACGTCATAGGATGAAATGTTGGGTTCGGTCGTGATATTTCCCTTTCCAAGCTGACATCTTTTCTAATTGAAGTTTTTCATAAAGTTCGAGGGTTTCTATCGTGTTTCTTCACCTCATTTTATGCAGCCTTCAATCCCTCAGTTTCACACCATGGCATTAGAGACCTTCGGTGATCTGAAGGTTTCAAAATAAACCAATAGTTGGGTAGGGTGTAAAACGAATTCTTTTCCAAACCACTAGCACTACCTGTCCTATGCTGTTGTAGAGTTAAAGACGCCGCATAAAAAATACAATTGTGTGATAATTTAGTGGAAAAATGCTCTTTTGCGGCGCATTCACATGCATACGTATACCCTCATAACCTATTTAATTGGAATATATGATGGTACCAAATACACTTTCACATACAACAGTCAGACTATGTTGGGCGCCGCAGTCTAGGTAATAAAATATAAAACAGAGAGAGAGAGAGAGAGAGAAAGGAAATGTGTTGCAGATTTTCGTACGAAATGCTCTTTAACAAAAACACTGGCATTATATCGTAGTTAAGCCGATGAAGTAGTATAGTTTTAGGCTGAAAACAACGAGTGTCTCTGTGGCATTCATTTAGGTGCTCGAATCCAAGGGTATGCGTTAATAAATTTTTAATATATTTTATCTTGAATTCTATTGAATGGAGAATTTCTTTCAGCAACAGGTTTCTTTCCATATGTAGTGTTTGGTCCAAACATTACGCCTCCTTTGTGTGTACTTTGAAACTCTTGAATCATTATGATACTTTAGGGTGAAATACATTACATACTTTTTTCCCATTTGCTCAACTGAACATTTGTTGATTCATTTGGGGCCCACTCTACCGTCTGCCTCTTACCGTAACACCATTAAATAAACATTACTTAGAGTGAGTCTAACGGCATTGAGTTGAATGTTTAACCATCAAGCCTGTATGTATACATGTGCATATAAATTTTTTTTTTTTATTTTTTTTGCTTTTACTTCAGTGTTTGCCTTTTTAGCCCGAGTACACTTTGCCATAATGTAAGGTATGGTAAGTTTTTCTCTCATATGCAAAAAAAGAAAGAAAAAAAAAAACACTATGCAAACACTTGTTGTTGTGTGTCTGTTTGTATGTGAATTACTGTAGCCTTTAAAATCATATTAATTACTATGTTAGTGTAACGGAACAAACGCTAATAGTAATTAAACAACTCCACTCTAAATAAACTCGTTAAGAATCTTTGTTAATTAAATACAAATTCAACAAAAACCAACTTAATGGGAAAACATTCCCGTTAGTGTAGAGTGGAAAAATTAAATAAATTTTTAATTTATGGAATTTTAATAATGGCCGATAGGTTAGTTGGCAAGGTGAAGTATCCCACCTTGAAAGTATTTTCAAATTAAATATAAACTGTTGCCGGGACCGTAATCGTTCATTTCGTAAAATATTCAGAATTCACTGATAAGTGAAATAAATATTAAAGTGGACGTTTATACACCATTAAAATGTCCATTCGTAAGTGCGTCCCCCTTTAGCATTCTCACGGTCACACATTTTTGTGAAATTCTGCTGATATTTTCTACATATATATGGGGAAGGTTTTTTTTAACTTTTTAACTTTGTATGTAATACGTATCAACTTAGAATCCATGTCGGATCCGGCATAAAGAACGATTTTTTGAAAATTGCGAGTTTGTCTGTATCCAGCTACGTTAATTTTTGCATGACTCCCAACCTAACTTATATGTTACTAAACCATAATCCGCGCAAAACTTGACTTGACAGCTCCTACACAATACATCACTATTACAGAGCGTAATCATACACCTGCCACGCCCACTATTGTAGATGTGCAGGGTATTTAAAATGTGGCCCAATCCAAATTCAGTTTTCTTACTTGTTTTAATTCTTTTCCATTAATTTCCTCCCTTGATTTGTGACTTGTTTCAAACTTGTTTTCAAATTTCCTGTTAATGTCACAGATGCCTCCTACTTCAAACAACATTTTTGATTGCTTCGATCTTGTTAATTTGTTTCTTGTACACATTGCTTAAGACATTTTTTCATGTTTTGTCAGATCTTTTCAAGTTTTTTTTTTATTAAAAACATACAGAAAAAATATAAACCTACACATCACGTACACGCACACACACTACTCTCTAGTTATAGCATATAAAATATTTACCAACCTAACAATAAATAAACAACCACTCCCAAAGATAAAGAAGCAAATCACAGTTTATTAAGAAAATACTGAAAAAAAAAGAAAGAAATTGTACCGAAAGTTTGCGTAAATTCTTAGAACTTTTCCAAACAACTGCTTGCCTTATATGATACATATGTACAGGATTTCACTTTTATCTGTGTATGCAAAAAAATCTTTTTTATTTTTATTTTTATATTTATTTTTATAAATAAAAATATTTACCCTGTTGCTTGCTCGCACAAAGTTGTTTAGTAGCTTCATGACATAAATGTGCAAACAAAACAAAAAACAAAAGTAATAACAAAAATCATTTTTTATGCTCTCATATCCCTTGAACATAAACCCCAAATATTCTGCATATTGCATATTTTCATTTGCGAGTATAGCTCAAGAATCTTTTCCTTGAATTTCGTAAACGAAAATATAATAAATATGTTAAGTAGGTTTGTTTGTCCTACAATAATATATGGACGGCTGTACTTTATGATGTAAAAAAAAGAAAAGAAAAAAACAAAAAATGTTGCAGTATGAGATTAAAATATTCTTGGATGTGGAAAGGAAAATATTTTATAATTTTTATATAAGAGTAAATATTTGACATTTTTTTTTTTCATTTTTATTTTAATTTTTTTCAAGACTTGTGTAAATATGTAATATATTGGGTAAAAGGAAATACTTCGTGGTCTAGCTGTGCTTTAACATTTCCGAAATAAAACTAAAAAGGAGACGCAAGAAACTCTACAAAGTATATGTTTTTCCTTCATCAGCAGGAAAGTCTGCATCGATCCAGTTATGTCCGTCTGTATGTCCAAGTAAAATTTTAAGATATTAAGCATTTTTTACAAATATTTCTTGTTCCTGCAGGCAGGGTATCGTTTTAATTGGTTGAATTTGGTCAAGTGCCACGCCCTTAATCGACAAAAACCTTGATGTAAGCCACAAATTTAACTATGAAATGAAACTTTTTTTTACCATTACAACATTTTCTTAATATAATCAATAACAGTTTGTAGAGTCTTGTTGAAGTTTATGCGGAGAAGGATTTAAAGAAAGTTAATATTTATAAAGGAAATGTGCAAAGCTTTTGGTTTGTATAGACAATTATCTGATGGGTCTAAAGTTAATGAAGCTTGTACGATTCTCCCGCAACATTTGCTTCTCGTTTATACCAATAGTGGCTTCATTTATGATGAAGAAAAGACAAGAAGAGTATTATATAATATTATAATATATGTTAGTATATAATAATAATAAAAACAACTTTTCCATTTCTTCATTTATCAAACGACAGAAATCTCTTTAATAAAGTTAGAAAGAGAACTTCATCATCTTTTGGTTTTGTTATCAAATTAATGTTTAATATGTAATCTCATGTATGTCAAAGTTAATGTTAAACGTCATTGATATTATAATCATGCTTTGATCTGAATATTTAATCTTAGAACATGTACATACAGCATAAATGAAAACAATTATATTTTAATAATTATACAATATATGATTTTGTTCAACATACAGATATGTCAACATTATATATTTATATAATGAAGTATATATAAAATCAATCAAGATTATTGCATGCGAGTACAAGGGAAAATTAATAATTTCTGTAAACGTTTTAATACTAAATAAAAGATAAATATAACAACGAAAACTTATTAATTATTGTGTTTGACAACAATTAAGTTGTGTGTATGGCCATATATGGTCCGGTTTCTACGGGTATTGTTTAAAATACACGTTGCCTATATTAAGGATGAACTATTGTATACATTTTCATTGCATATTTGTTGTATTAGGACGGTATACATACTAAATGTATCATTGGGTTTACAATATTTGGTAGAAGGAGGAGGAGGAGGCGTTACAAAATATATACAATTATTGATTGTAAATTTCTAGATATTTTGATGGATTTTTTACAGTCAATGGCCTCTCTGTTAGCTACAAAAATTGCCAAATTATTAATTGAAAAAAGGACAAAAAGGAGCGGGGTCTTCTAACAGACACTCTCAGTTATTACAAAAAAAAAATCTTCTTCGGACAAAATCCGTTTTGATAGCCAATATTAAAAAAGAAGTAATCAAATGTCTGCTACACCCACTGTATTTGAAATTTGCCTTAAGACTAAATTAGTTTTTTATACTCCACATATAAGGTAGGATCATATTCAAACTTGGTTATTCCGTTTGCAGCACCAATTAAAGAAGGAGATCCTACAAGCATCAAAAACATCAAAATTGGAGTCAATCTAGACAAAGCCGAGTTTTCGTGTTCTGTCTGTTTTTGGCATTCTTATCAATGAAAATGTTGAAATTTTAAAGTGAATTTTTGTAATTTTTAATCACTATTTAAAATAGGCAAAGTCGCTCAAGAGTCACGCCTACAATCGAGATAAATCTACTTATCTGTCTATTTTAAAATTTAAAATTAGTATTTATATTTATAAGTACTGTATTCATTCATCGATTTGTCAAGAATGGGCATGGTCATATAACAAATACGCCAACAATTCACAAAAAAACTCGCATATACTGTAAAATCCAATGCGTGAATTGACACGCAATACATAGAGTAGTAGAAGACCTAATCATAGACCTGTCACGCCCACTATTTTCATGAACATATTGAAGGTATTTAAGTTTCTGCCTAAGCCAAAATTACTTTTTTTAATTGTTTTGTTCGATGATTTCTTCTTCGTCTTAAACAGAGTATCCCATTATGTCTGTACGTCTGTCGTTGTTGTTAAAGAAATATTAAATTATTGTTATATAAAATTTATGCGATGTATTTTTATAAATTTTAATATTTTCTTTTAAATAATAAATCACAATATTATGCACATAATAATTGCAATAAAAGAATGCTCCAACCGTACACATAAATAAAGGAATTCAGGCCTATACGTATATATGTATATATAAAATATAATTGCTTAGAAAATGTATGTAAAGAAGAAGAAAGAAATAACAATAATAAAAAACTCAACTCTTTCGTTAACCTAGTTTTTTTTCTATTTTTTTTTTTTAAACCAAAGAGTGGAATAATAATCAGTAGTATACATACATAAACCTATACAAAGGAACATATTTATACTGTACAATATATATGTATATGAATTGTTTGTATAAGCAAGAGAAAAGGTTATAGTCGGTCAAATGCGACTATTTAATACGCTACACCACTTAGCTCCTTAACTTATACTACAATTAGTTGAGTTGTAGCAGTAAACGCGCGGCCTTGCCAATTAAGTCACTTTGTGATATGAACGAGGGTTCTAAAAATGGGAAAAATTATTGAGGTAAACACTACTCTTCACCAAATTACACCAAGAAATATTAAGAATTTAGATTTTTTGTTCATTTATAATGAAACCTTATATGAAAAGGCCTTCTAAAAATGGTCCGATTTGATCCATTTTCAATATACTGCCTCTCTGGATCAACAAATGTCCTTGTACCAAATTTCATTAAAATATCTTAAAAAATGCAACCTATATTTAAGGTCAACTTTAAATGAACATAGACGGATCGACAGACGGACATGATTTAAATCGATCGGTTTAAAAGTTACAAACATCCGCACAAACTTATCACATGTGGTGTGTAGGGTATAAAAACAAAATAAAGTAACCATAGAAAATATGCTTAAAATGTGCTCCACTGTGTGTGTGTGTGTGTGATAGTATCCTCCGTGTATGTTTCCCAGCTCAGAGTTATTGTTGATGACGATGATGCTGGTAAGCTGTGTATGATATGAGTTTATACAGAAAAAAACAAAAACAAAAACAAAAGCAACAGCAAAAAATGAAAATAATGTCATTCATTGTATTCAAGTGCTAGCCTGATGGTGTATGTCACAGTCATATTTTCTACTCTACTCTCTGCATACACAAAACATGCATGCATGGCTGCAATAAATTGGTTCTGTTTTCTAATGAAATCCCCATTAAAATATATACGATTTTGCACACACACACACATATATATATATATATATATATATATACACAATACATAAAAGAAAACAGTAATCTGTTATATGGCTTATTGTAGGCTGTGTGATACAGATAGAGAAGGCAAAGGTCATAGCAAACGTATACGTATACGGATGGACCACATCTTTAACTTCATCTCACTTGTAGGACATTGAAAGAATACATGAAACTTTGATTCAAAAGAAAGCAGAGCACAACATATATTTAAATAATGACCCGTTCAATTATCAAATGGAATCTAGCTTGGAGTCCTGTATACAAATATTAACTTGCATTATAGAAAACCTTCGCTGTTGAGCTATAATCATAATCGTGCGTTGAGTTATAACTTCACGTACTTCTTAGTAGAAATGTTCCTTTTTTATTATCCAATTATTTATGTTAATACTCATGCATGCCGATATATAGGTTTTCTATTATAAATTTTAATGTGTTTGGTTTTTTATGGCTTCATGGCAAGAGCTGTGCTGCTGCTGCTTCTACTCGTAAACATTCTCTCACTCTTAATGCTTTTGCTTGACATTTCTGTTAATTTTAATGGAAGACTTTTTTCGTGGAATAAAACATTAATGATAATGGAATATATTATCAAGTTATTTATATTTATTTTTATATCTAAATTAATAAGTTGCAGGGGATGGAGTTTTTTTTCAATTCCCATCTTAGAAGAAGAAGAATCTTAAATACCCTCTACCTGATTATACAACAGATTATGCATTCTAACGGTGCATTTATTTCGTATCAACTTATAAGTCGTCTTATACGTCAAGTGAAGTTCTTTTTGTAAATTGTAGGCTCGTCTTATATCTGACCATGCCCATTTTTGGCACATACATAAGCTAATTATTAGTATGAACATCAAATTTCAACTTTATCCTTAAATTTTTGTAGAAAATATATAGATTTTTATCGATTGTAGGCGTGTCCAATACCCCACTGCGCCAATTTGTGGCACATCCCTAGATGGAATAATTATAATAATAAGTAAATTCTAAATTTTATTCACTTCCATAGTACTGTGTCGACAAAAAACAGTACGGCGGGAGCTTCACATGGAAGGGATGCCATAAATTTTGTGTATACGACAGGTGTTCATATTATTTTGTTCATCCTCTACACTTTTTAAGGCCTCCGATGTTTTCTTTTTGAATGTTTTAAAAGAAGGTGCGGGCGAGTGTAATAAAATTGAAAACAACGAGGTGTTCAACAACAATAATAAAATAAATTATAAATATTTTCTCATTTCACAAAAATACGTTTCAAGTTTTCGTTACGCTTTGTTTATTCAATTATTTTGTAATTTTCGTTATTTTTTTTTATTTTTTTTTAATCGAAAATATTTCCAATTTATTCCTTTTAAAATATTTTTTTTTGTATATTTTTTTATATATTTTTTGATTTAAAATATTTTATAGTTTAATGAATAATCTTTTCAAATTCAGTGGAAATAATTTTGATGTGTTGATGTTGTTGTTGTAGTATTTTTTTTTTTTTAAGATAAAAATAGAAATTGTTTAAAATATAAAAAAAAATTAAAATATTGGAAAATCGGACAATTTATATCAAATTCAATAAGCCAGCGAGGAATTCAATAAATTGTTGTTGTTACTTAGTTTTTACACCAATAAAATATAAAAATTTTTATCACCATTTTGCAGCTGTTACTAAACACACATACATACATGCATTCTATTTTTAGGTTGCTCGGTCTAGCATGCAGTCTTCGTGGTAGTGGTAGTAATAGTATTGCGGGCTTTTTTTTACCACATATACTGACACACATACACATGCACACACACATAAATTTTCTATCCTTTGCACTCGTTGACTATATCATTCTAGTGAAATTGCTTTTCAATTTATGCTGTGTATGTGTGTGTGTGTGTGTATGTGTGTGTTTGTCCTAAAACGAGCTTTAAACGCACATAGTGTTAGGTACTGTGTTAGATAGAACAACTATAACAACAACAACAACAACAATTTATCACAAGAATGACAGACATATGTGTAAAACAACAACAACAACAACAACAACAACATTGAACAAGTAAAGAATCAAGGGACAGTTTGATAACATACACACACACACACACACGTACATGTGTATGTTTCTGGGTAGATGACATGTGAAAATAATGTACGAGTATAAAGCAAAACTGAAATTGTATTCTCTTGGTATGAACATATCGATGGACAGACAAACATACATACATACATACATACATACAGTATATGTTGCATGTACATGTGATTTGGAAAGATTTGGACTTAAAATTCAATTTTATATAATACACGAGCTTATTGTCAACAAAGCGTACACTGCGGCAGCAGCCTCCTCACACATCTACACATCTATATATGTAAGCTTCAGCTTGTCACTCTCTAGCACCACTTCTAGTTAAGTAAACATACACATTTATACCGCATCTATGTGAAATGGTACATTCTGCTACAATTACTATGTTGGCTCTTATTGACATTTAGGTGTCATTTTAGTTAAATGTAGATGTTTATATACTTCAACAACCATATAAATACATATACATATATATATTTTTTTTATTACATGTATCCCCTCAAACGGTCCAGTTGGTGTCACATTGATATTGAAATTGTAGCTACATTTCTATTACATATAAATTGCGAAGCTTCTCTATGGGGACTAATTAGTTGGATTTTATTTTATTAGCTGTATAGTATGTTTACAAGCTTACGATTATGATGGAAATCTTTTAAAGAATTTATAAAAATATCCCTTCGCCCAGTATAGAATAAAGCGTATATAAAGGGCGTGGCATGATTACTATTACGCCTTCTTGAATAGTCCAATTTATACCAAATTGGAAATTTTGAAAATTGTGGGCTAGCCTTTTATAATACTCTCGCTTATTTGTAGAACATTGAATTTCAACACTGTACCTTTATTTTTGACAATTTTGAAATATATTGTGGGCGTGACACATAAACAATTCCGCCCAATAAATCTCAGTTTAAGTTTTGACGAAATTTTCAGTTCAATATGTAAAAATAGAATTTTTTGTCCTTACGTCCATCATTTGAAAAAACCGATTAACAGACAAAATGTGTATCTGAACGGTTTGAAAATTACAAACATACATTCCTAAGATGTAAAGAAATCTATTAAAATACAAATACAGTTATAATTAGAAAATATAATAAATGGCTCATATACAGAGAAGCGTGATTATGCACCCGTACACTTATTCAATATGGATTTCTTCATGCCAAGTCCATTAAATTTAGAGATTTTTTTCAATTTTTTTTTTTCAATTTTTTATTATTAATGTATAAAATAGATATTTTAAATAATTTTTATTACTGATTTATAAATTTAAAGAAACAAAAGTTATCTTGAACCATTAATTTTTACTTGTAAATTTTATTTACCATAAACCCACTCTTTTGTCACTCTTTAAAAAAATTTTTTGTTTATGAATAGCTTTTTTCAATAATATATTTCAATAATTATCAATAATTTATCACTAAAATGACTTTAGAATATATTGAAACAGTCTGATGGCAATTGATTAAGAGGCTGTTTCACTCATGGGATAAAATACAATAGTTTAAGTTACAATTGTTATAAATTCAATGATGTGATGATCGTCATTCAATTTTTATGTTACCCTTTTGTTTGTTTGTTGTTATTGTTGTTTTTATGGTACTTGTGAAATGAATGTTTATATGCAATCTTCTCCCGGACAACAATGGATTTAGTGAAAAACTGTAATTTTATTTTTCGGTCACACTCTCAAGCATTTATATATATATATATATATATATATATATATATGTATGTGTGTATATGTGTGAGTGAAAAGAATTGGGAGTTTTGCTGTCGTCATCGTATATTGAATTCAATTTGATGAAAAGCTTATTTTAACACCATTTGGTCATTGGAATGTCATTCAACAAACGCAAACTTATACATACATACATACATACATACATACATACATATATAAGCAATTGGGAATAGTAATAAAAATGTGAAATTTTTACCCAGTCAACACAAAAGGCGTTGCTGGGGGTAAATCGATATGTGTCTGTAAACTGTTCGTATATGTTTCATCGTATACTCGTACATAAGTGTGCATGGGTGTTTGGGTCATATCAATTGAAGCATTAAATTATAGACAAATGATTAAAGTTTTTTATAATGCCAATTTTCATTCATCTAGTACGTACGTGCTTACACACATTTACGTACAATAACAACACTCAAACATACACACACACACATATATATATATATATATATAGCAGTTTATAAAGAGTTTATCTCCTTCTCTCTCTCTCTCTTTTTTGTTTATATAAATAAATTTTATTGTATTTATTGTTAGTTGGTATTTAACACCAATTCTATTTATTTAAAATGTCCGTCCTTCTGACCATCTATTCATTGCAATCAATCTAAAAAACGCAATTTAAGTAATTTTTTCATGAAATTTTGCACAATAAATGTTTTTAGGGCCAAAGTATAACACTATTCAAAATAGTTTTCATGGATGCATTGTTAGGACCCCTCTCCCTGTAAGGTCACATTTTAATAAATCTTTATATGATAAAAATTACAATTTTTTAATAAGATTTTATAAAGAATAGTTAATTAGTTTAATAAGATATTTGTTAACAAATTTAGATCCAATGGAATCAGTTTTTAGAACCTTTTTCCATAGAACGCTTTTACACGAAGTGACAATGACTTGTATTGACGGAACTTAACTAATTTTTAGCTTGAATTATAAAACTAAGTAGTGTAGGGTATTAAATAGATGGAAAGAGCCGACTATAATACTCTATACATAAAATGGGCGGTATACTAAGTTTATTATCCGCTTTGCATCATCGTCTGTATTGAGACATTGAGCTGAAATTTTGTATAAAAAAAGTATTTAGCTTCTGTAGGTTGGTATCTAAATAAATTGGGCAAACTCAATTAAAAGCCACGCCTATAAACGATCAAAAACCTTTTTATCAGCTTTAAAAAAAAATTTACCTAAAAAAATTTCCTTAAAATTTAAAAAAAAATGGGCGTAGTCGGTGACTCTTACTGTTTTACAAAAAAAAAAAAAAAAAACCTTCTTTATCTTAGAATTGAACACAAAAACAAACACTATTAGGCAGTGTAAATAGGTTGTACCTGCCACACCCACAGTTCATTTATAGGCTATTTAAAATTTATTGTTTTTGTTTTTATTTTCATTTTTGTTTCATTTAAAGTTTCTCTTAAACTCATTAAAAAAAAAGTGATATTTCTTCAATCATTTCCACTTCTCGGTATTTGCGGTTTTATGGCTTTTCTGTCGGTCATGCTTTTAATAAACAAATAAAACAAAAAACTAAAGGAAAAAAAAAAAAAAAAATTCTTTGTACATATTTCACGAACATTGATTGATGGCCTCGGAGAAATTTTTGCATAAAATCATAATTACAATAATGATAATCAAGGGGAATAAGAAGAGGATGGTATATACAAAAAAGAGAAATAGTGTAATGAGATTAAAGGATATAATTATAAATTTTGAACTAAGGAAGTCATTATAAAACAAAGCCAACACAGGGTTTAATTATCACCATTTATACTTCACTGTTATTACTATTGTAACAATGTAAATATTGTGGGAGGGAAAACAATTTTTAAACCAGTATCTAAACTATATAAAGAGTGAAAAAGTTAAGATTTTTAACATCAATTGTTACGGTATTGAGTTCATATAATTAGTTTGACATTAAGTTATGGTCCAAGTAGAAACATTATCGATCGGCCGAGATTTTTCGTTCAGGGCATTGCTACAATACGTTCTCACTGTTGCTGTTGTTGTTGCTGTATTAGTGGCATTTTATTTATACAGTATAAATACTTTTTTTCTTTCTTTCTTTTAATAAAATAAAAAGAAATTAATTTTTATTTCCTTTTGTTTCCTCATTTTTTTATTAAAATCATTTCATACGAAATTTCTGATTAACTGTGTAGTGGTTGATGTAGAAGTAAAATATCCACCAAAATGACCAACAGCTGACAGGTTCAGCTAAAAGTAGTTATAAAAGGATAAAGAATAAATAAGATGAAGAAAAGGCGGGCGAGGATATGCTCCAGCTAAAGTTACTTGTCATTTATTTATTTTCCGTTTTTGCACTTTTCACAACCAGCTCAAGTCACAAGCTAACTAGTCATTACAACAGCTTTTGCTGGTTCTTCATGTCTTCTCTGTTGCAATCTCATCTTGTATTTCAAATTTTGTTACTATTGTTGTTGTTGTTTTTGTTGTTGTTGTTTACTTTAGCTGCGCATTCTATGCGATCCTGTGGTTAAATGTTTAAGAAAGTTTTACTTTTTTCACTGTTGATTTCTTTTCTATTGTAAGTTATAGAAAAATTTTAAGTAAGTGTGTGTGTGTGTGTGTGTTATTATACCTTTCATTTTAGTAATGATAAGGTATACAAAGTTTGCTATTTCATTTGCAACATACAGTATATATATTCTTGATCAGCATCAATCTGAGTCCGTACATGTAACTGAGTGTCTGTTGTTGAAACCCTCATAGTTGTAAATTTTGAGACATTGAGCTGAATTTTGTAACTAGATTCCTAATGAAATTAGACAAAATCGGCCAAGTGCCACGCCCATAATCAACAAAAATCTCTTACAGCTATAAAAAGTTATCTATAAGATGAAATTTAGCACCCGTTTATATAATTAGTACATCCAGACTTGTACCAAAAGTGGGCGTGGACGTGGTCGAATAAAAGAAATTCTACAATTCAACTTAAAAAAATTGTTGCGCAATATGTTATGTGTAAGCAGTTACATGCCACGCCCACTATTGGTATATAGAAGTGGTGGGCATTCAATAGTCGCACTAAACCAAATTTAGTTTTTTGTCCCAATTTCTTTTATTTCTTGTAGCGCACTTTTAATGACATGTTGGGGGTTGAAAACAGATTAGTAAAGGACAAGTAAAAGGGAAATTTCAGCTGAAAAGTAAAAAAAAAAAAAAAAAGGAAATGCATTCATCTTAAAATCAAGGATATTTTTAAGTAAGTCAAGTCTGCAGTTGTTATCAACTTTTTTTCCATTAGTGAAGCTGTCATCAGCAAAATGTTTTGTTGGTGAAAGTAAAAGAAACCCAACTGTAGACAATCTCATTATTATTAAAAAAAAAAAAATATAAAAAAAAAATTTATACTTTGAAAAAATAATTTACTTCTTCTCATGCACACATAGTGCTCCGTAAAGGTAATCAATCATATATTAAAACAATGCAAGAATCGATTTTGCAAAAGTTTAGCCTTTTCGCTGACAGTACGAAGACTTTGTAAGTAAAGAGTTTGGTGGAGAATCTTTTTAATGCCTATGACATGCACTTCTTTCCTTTTGTTAAACTGTATTTGTACATTTTGTGAGAAGAAGATTAAGTGAAAATGTTGCCATCTTGACTGTTGCTGATAAAAAGTTGTTTGGTTGGGGCATAGTAACTATTAGTGTTGGAGCAAGTAGTGTCATAACAAGTGAAAAACGAAATTTTACTTAAATCAAATCTTAGTACAAATGGTGGGCATGGCAGGTACTTAATTACGTCCTCTAATTATAAAGCATGCAAGTTTAAATTGTGTGGCGTGTCTGTTATCCGACCACGCTCATTTTTGGAACATCTATAGATAGGATACGATCCATAAATTTGTATAACAAGTTTTAATTTCTTTGTGGCAAACAAAGACATTTTTGTTGATTTGTTGGAAGGCGTGGCTCTTGACCGATTTGGCTCAACTTAAATACATCAACAAAGAAACTGAGTTGAACTATATATGTATTTGAGATTCTGCCTTGTTTTCCTTTTTCTTTTTAAGTATCAACTGTTGCAGGTGTTTAGACGTAAAACTGTTGCTAATTTAAAATAAGTTTCCAAAGAGTAAGTCCTGCATATGAAGCTGTTGTTTGAACTTTTCAATTACCAACAATTTCGGGGTGTTTGTAATAAGTCACTTAAATAGAAAATTCTTTCTTCTCTTCTCCTTTCAATTGAAACTTTTTTACAGATTTGTTTATATTTTTGACGACAACAACAAGTGCAAATGTTATAGGCGGTCAAGAGCGACCATTTATTACCCTGCACCACTTAGTTCCTTAACTAATTTTAAATTTTCATGGACAGACGGACATGATTAAATTGATTCAGATTTTGATTCTAAAACGAACGGTATAATTGAAGGTGTGAGTGGCATTTGCCGTTTAAGAGCTACAAACATCCCCAAAAACTTAATATACCCTTTGCCACAAGCGGGTGTAGTAGGGTGTAAAAACATCACGCAGGAACTTTTTTTTTTTTTATAACTCATCACAAAAGATGAATTTATTCACATATATTAAATGAGTGAAAAGGACAAAAATGTATGCAAAGTGAATAAAAGAAGAAAGTGAAGAGAGTAAAGAAACCGTTATTCATAAACAAACGCAAGTGGCGCTCGTACACATAAAACTAAAACAAGATTTTGTGCATCTTGCTTTAAAACACGCACTTTAACACACAGAGTTCCACACTCACGCACATACGTACTCTATACGTACTCTCCGGTTATAACGATATCGCATAATGCACATGCACACTCTTACACTCTTGCATTGGATCGGTGTGTGTGTGTGTATTGCTATGCAAAAGCAAAAACATAACAGATTCATAGTTGATATGTTCTAAGTCGGCGGCATGTTGTGCTCGATAAAAAGGAAAAAAATAATACCAACAACACGGTGGGTGCATGTGTGCGTGCGAAAGCAAGGATTAAGCTGTACGTACGTATGTATAGCCGAAATGATGGTGGCTGCTAGGCAACTGTTAGTATAAACCAGACACATACGTTGCGGCGGTGGTGGTGGTGGTGATGGTGCTGATGATGGCGTGTGTATGAATTTGAAAGTTTATTCAAAGAGTCTATGAATATGCAAGTGAATTTTTAAATCCATAAATGTATGTGTGCACTTATGCACACATGCTAGCTGATTCTATATGCATATGCATACACGGCCCCATCAACATACACTTGAAGCTCTGACATCCATAAATTCCATAGCAGCAGTAGTAGTGTTTGTGGTAAAACTTGTTTCTTCAACGTTAAGACAATTCATGTGCTCTTCGCTCTTTGTCGCTTGCCTTTGTTCGGTTGCTAAAGAATGTATAATTTTTGATGCTATGTGCTCAGGATCAAAGCTTTCTTCTTACAGAAGCCAAAAAAAAAAAAAAAACGAAAAAACGATAAAAAAAAAACAAAAATTCAATGATATTGAAAAAGGAAGTCAGTCACTTAACTTCCTGTGTTGCGATAGAATTTTAAGAGGATTTCTATTTTTTTTTCTTTCTTTCTTTTTTTTTTTTTGTTGGTATTTAACATTTAAGAGAAAATCTTTGTTAGAATTTTAATTGTAAAATTTTCTTATTCTTCTTTTTCCTGTTTTTCTTTTACACTTTAGCTGCGTACGCGCATACAACTGATGCAAAGTTGTGCTGATTCAAAACGGAATTTTGACGGGAATATGACGTTTTTCAAAATGCCTTTAATCGATTTTGTTGTTACCACGATTGTAATGTTGATACTGTCAGGTAAGCGATAATTTTCAATTTTTACACTCTTCACATATCCGTGTGCAACATTCAGAAAGCATATGTAGTCAAAATCTGAGTCGATCAAAAGTGTCTGTCCGTCTGTCCGTCTGTCCGTTTGACCATGTGTCATAAACCACTCAATGTCGCAAACGTGGAGACATGAAGATAAAATTTTCTACGTACACATACATTTCCACCTTCTATATGGAGATAACTCCTTTAAATTAGAAAAATCGATTGAAAATCGCGCCAACTACGTGCAAAAACCTGTCTCTCTACCTTAATCATCGATGTGTAAAAAAATGGGCGTGGTCATATACAAGAAAACCTTACATACGATAGAATCCTTGCGAACCTTATTAGTGAGCATAAACATATACCAGCCACGCCCACATTTTGTTATATAGATGCGCTGGTTATTTATGATTTAGCTCCAGTGCAATCTAGTTTCTTTTTTTAACTGGTCATTAATAAATTGTGCCATTGTGAATAATGAATGTAAGAATAAATGATTTATAAAAATATTCTCTTTTAATTTTATTTAAATTTGTTTTAAACACAAATAATGTTTTCTATCCATGCACAATATCACACTTGGCATATATGACTTTTTATTAATTATTCATTGCAACATTATATTTTTATTTTTTTTTTATTCTTTTTTTTTTTTTTTATATATATTTTATTATAATGAAAATAAATTTTGAATGGAAGACAACAAAAACATGCAAATATAAAATCATTCATTGCGCAAAGTTTTACATATAATGAGAAATTTACGCGTTGATAGCAAATAAAGTGCAACAGCAACTAATTAATAATAAATAATAAAAATATATATATATCTATATATATATATATTATAATAAATTTCCCTAGAGTGATTTACACAACACCTACTGATATATATATATATATATGTGTGTGTGTGCATATAAATTTATATTGATATCAACAAACACATATTCGTTTCATATTTCGATATAGGGCACAAAGGATCGAAACTAATAACACTACTCGTACTTGCATACGAAAAAAAGTACTGCAGCGCATTAATAAATATCTCATATAACCCCATACAGACCCGGCACATGCATAAAGTGTAAATGAGAGAGAGAGAGAGAGATTGTGCTGTGAACACTAAACTATAATATCAACAGAAAACTAACTTTTCATCACTAATTTATATAGACATTCAACACTCGTATTATAATATATATGTATTTGTGCCACACATATAAACACACACATAATAAAACCTATGCATTGTAGATATAATGAGTAAAAAAAAAATGAATTAATTGGCTTAGGACAAATCTTGAATACGCTGCATATCTTCATACAAACAGTGAGCGTGGCGGGTACATTATTACGCTTTTTTAATCATAAATGCATTACGTGTCAACTTCCAAGTCCAGTTTAAGCTTTGGATATTGTGGGCGTGTCTGTTATCTAACCATGACAATTTTTGGTATAAGGATACCTCAACATTACAAAATGTACAATTGCGACACACAACATCAACTCAGATCAAGAATCTACAACGTTGTCGAGTCTTTGACGCCTACTTATGGATCTTGCAAACCCTATAGCAAACTTAGTATACTCTCAAATTATATGGAGAATATAAAAAAATATTTATATGTATATGTATGTGTATGTGTGATTGTGTGCAATAATGCAATGTTTGCTGTGTAATGAGCAATAGTAGTAGCAGAGGCAACAGCGGCAGCAGCACGTAAAACTTTTCAAAATGAGCAAAAAATTATAGGATAGGGAGTTAGTTTTGTTTTGTTTTTTTTTTTTTTCTCTCTTAATACTAAAATAAATGTACACACATAGTCTTTCATAGTCACATGCACAGCTTACATACTGTCCCTAAACATACACTTACAGTGCCATCTATGCCACTGGCGGTTTATGGTATAATTAGTTATACAAGAATGTTTGTATATGAATATGAAATATTTTGTATTTTTCATTTTGTAGTGATCAATGGTTTTACGGACAAGTCACTTTGTATTTAAAGCGTAATCACTTCTAAATAAATCGCTGTTCACGGCGATATTTCAATAAATTTAGAATAATTACGTTTCCACTTACTCTGAAAATACTCTAGAATTCAGAATTCTATCCTTGCGAATATACTATCATAATGGTGTGAAATAACATTTAATTTACTTTGAAATTGTTAATAAATTGCTACAGTTCCTTTATAATTACTTTTGATGCATTACATACCAACTCATTATCTTTTCACTCCGAAAGTATTTCTAATTTATTCTGCAATCTTTTTAATTACCTCCAGACAATTCCCCTAATCACTTATTTTATTCCGGAATTAAGCTAAATTCTATTTACATTTCCTACATAAGTCTAAATCTACTCCTAACGTACTCCGAAAAAGTCTTACTTACAATAATCTGCAAAAAAGTTGCAAATAATTTGAAATAAGTTTCAATCCATCTATAAATCTACTTCCCAAGTGCTCTGAAAAAGTTGTTTTTTACTCCGAAAATTTCTTTATTTCGGAATGACTCCGAATTTATTTTTAAATATTAACACATTCTCAAATCTGCTCGTAATGCATTTCGAAGATTTGCTCCGCATTCCTTTTCACAATTCATATAACCCTAATATCACTTCATATCTGCCCTTAATTTACTCTGAAATTATCCATTATTTGCTTCAAATTTTATTTCGAAATGACTCTGAATTCTTTTTACGTTTCGATCAACTACGACATAACCCTAAAACCGGTCCGAACTTATTTTTAATAAACTCGGAAAAGTTTTCCCTATGCGCTCCGAAATCATTTTACAATTCGATGCTATGGCAAGCTATTCACTAATAATCGATATCACTTATAATGGACGAATTATTATTAAAATTAAAAAACAATTAAAAAAAATTATATAAAATTTTGTAGGGTTCAAGCTGTGTTTGAATTGAACCCCATATAAAACATTATTTGTTTTTGTTTATTTTTGTGTGATTTTATTTCGAACAGTAACGATTACACAAGAGAATAATTTTTGCCACATTAATCATAGCGAAGCAGGCGTAAAATAAATAAGAGCGGAAGAGCGGAAGAGCGAGGAATAGACGCAACTATACTCACGCTTAAGTTAAATACACCAGAGTGAAAACATACATAAAAACAAACTTTATACAAATGAAATAATAAAGCACACACATCAGTGTGTTACATGGTGCACACAACCACCGAATAACACACAACAACAAATTATAATCCTTATATAACTTTCCCCAGCAATTTTAGTACCGTAGACCAGCATACAACACATACATGTGCCTACCTATACATGTGTTCCGGTGCTTATTTAAAAATCCCTCAAGTATTTAGAAATGTGTGCGTATATAGAAAGTTAGCTTTCCTTTGCCTGTGCATGTGTGCGTTGCTCTACACAGAAAAGTGCTGATTTGTAAAAATTATGATAAAGTTGATGAGTGCGGTTTAAGCAAAGTCGAAAAACAAAAAAGAAAAAAAAAAAAGAGAAAAGTTTGTAATTAAATTGAAAGCACATTAGGAAAGGAAATCCCACACGTTCAACCAACATGTCTGTCTAACTCTCTGATTGCTAACGGAAACAATAGGTTTAAGTGATAAATGAATGAATGGTTGAGAGTTGCGTTCTTTCATCCTCTTCTGTAAGCACTCAGCAGAAAGTTGAATACTTTCTTGTTTTTCTTCTTTCTTCTTTCGCTAAGAAGCTCAGAATTTTTGGCGTCTGTTGAGCAAATGAGTGACATCAATGTTTCATCTCAGTGGCAGTAGAGTGTGCGTTGGGATAAAAGAAAGAAAATGATTAATGTTTTTAATGTAGAAAATAAATCTTCACACAAACAGATTATCGAACTGATCGAATCTATAATGTACACTAAGTGTTATGTATAGTAAATGGCATAAACATTATATATGTATTGTGCTAAAGACGACTTTCCATAATATTCGATGAAAGTTTTTATATGTAATTGAAACCCCCACTGCTTGATATTAATGTAATCTGTTCTGTTCTGTTCTGTTCTAAAGTTGGCATTAAACGTATTTGTATTTTTTATATATATACTCCTCACCTTGGTGGTGAGAGAATGCAAAGTTTGTCATTCCATTCGCAAGACCCAGGAGGAGGCATCAGACACTCCACAAAGTAACAAAAACTGAGTCAATCTAGACTGTCTGTCTTTTGATGGCACTCTCACAAACGTAACTTTTGACATATTCAGGTGAAGAGTCGAGATCGAGAGTGACGAACACGCCTACAATCGACAAAAATTAGAGATTTTTGTTACAATTTGGTACAAAATTTTTATTTTTTATATCCCTTCCATCGTGGAGCGTTGTTGAAAAAACAGTCACGCCTACAATTTACGAAGTACATTTTTGAGGCAGCATTCGAGTTGTTATTTGACACGTTACACAAAAACTATAGAGAGAGTAAAGCCACGCCCATTGTTTATATATAGAGCTGGAAGGGTGCCTAAGAGTTGACTTGAGCAAATATTTAGTTTTTTTTTTTTTTTTTTTTGTTTTACTTTATTTTTACATTTAGTCGTTTTTGTTCTGTTTTTCATTTTTGTTAAGCCAATAAATAAAAATTGGTTTCATTTTAGTCTGAAAAATATTTCCACTAAAAGCTTTTACGAGTCGTATAAATATCATTTTCAACCATTTCTCATAATCCTTTTATATACGTATTTATATATATATCGATTATTTTCTCCTACTTTGTTATTACGTTTGTCCTAAAATTCTTTGTTGTTGTTGTTGTAAATCCCATGAATTTGCAATTAAAGTTTAATTGAAATTATTTGTTTGAAAACTATTTTAATTCATTTTTTAAACGAATTTTTGACTTGAAATATTTTTATATTAGAACGATAAAAGTATGTATCGAGGTGTATATATATGTGTTTATATCATAGAATAGTTTTAGTTCAATGCTTTGTGGTTTTGGTTTTTAGGAAGGCATTTTTATATACATGACTCTGTGGTTGGACGTACAGACACAAATAAAGAAATCGACTCAATCAACTCTCTGAACGATTGACTCGTAGTATATATATTATGAAAGTTGGATTCTAGGACAAATAAGGTTTTTATAAATTGTGGGCGCAGCGATACACACACACTTGCATTAAATGTCAACCTTTATAAATCAACTCTTGTAGTAGATGGAAAGATTTTTTTGGATTGTGAGCGTGGCCCTAATAAATTTTACCAATTCATGGATGGACATGTCTAGATCGATTCAGATTCGATTCGATTTAGGAAAATGTATACTTTGTAGTGTCTCTGATGCCCTTTTTTGGGAGGAATAACAAACTTAGTTCATCCTCACCTCATAGCAATCTACATGAAGAAGGTACACACAAGTAACGTATTTTTAACGTATATCGACCGAATGTTACATATTGAGAGAAAGAGAGAGAAGAAGAAGTAGAAATCGATGCCTCCATATAACAAGCAGTTAATTGAAAAATCTGTCATCACCGAATTGTATTGTTTGCAAATGAGAATAGCTAACAATAGCAATAAGCATCATCATCAGCTGTAGGATCATCACCATGACCAATAGAAGCAGCAACAGCAATAGCATCATCATCAACCAACTATAACATCATCAAACATAAAAGCCAGAGACATTGACTTTGACATATATGTACATGTAGTTGTGTTTATATTTGTAAGTCTCTCTCTCTCTTTCTCCCTCTTTCTCCATATTTGAGTTTACGCTATGACGGAGATTATAATCCCTGATGGATGATTTATGGGCTTTTAACAATTGACCCGATGCCCTGTAAATCACGCAATGTTTTGTTTACTCTCCGTATAGACGATGGAATTGAATGCAAGGACGAAAGAAGAGACCCTTGTAATGTAATTCAAAAAAAGGTAAAAGGCTTTTAATCAGGCTTTGCTTACCGCCCATTACTTTGGAAACAAATTAATAAAATGAAGTTGAAATTTCAACACCCTTGCACATGTGTCCCTGAAACTTCCTTTGATATAAAACGATTTAAAGTATCTTTGTAACCAACTATTTATCAAAAAACTTTATAAACGTTTTATCATCTGATTACTTCTGCTGGCTTTAAAATGTTGGAATATGTTGGCAAAGTAGAAAATGAAATTACCGGCATCCTCATTATACATGTGCGTTCACTCCAAACTCATTTTACATGAATTAAGCAAACAGCCAGCCGGGTAGTGCGAGCAGAACAAACACTTGAACAATGTTTTTGTTTGGTTTGTTACTCAAAGGAAATGTTGTTCATTGTTGTTCCATGTACATAAAATTCTCTAATTGTATTATAAGCAAGGACATCAGTTCGCAGGAGGCACAACAACAATAACAACAACAACATTACATTAGTTTATAAAGCATATTAGAAGGATGGGTAGGTAGCGTTTATTCTTTGTTGCAAGCACGCCGCGATTTGTTCTTTTTTTTTCTTAAGCTTCACTGCGCCAACAATATTACGGGTCTTCATTAAAAATAGGAAAACATTCAAAATATTTATTATTGTTTGTAACCCCACACCCACCTTCACAAATGCTGATCGATTTAGAATCAAAATCTGAATTGATTTAACCATGTCCGTCTGTCCTCCTGCCTATGTTCATGTAAATTTGAGCTACAGGTCGCATTTTTTGAGACAATTCGATGAAATTTAGTACAAGCACATGGTCTCAAAATGAACTCTTTTAAAAATAAATCGAATCGAACCCTTTTTAGAACATATAAGGATCTGTTATAATGAAGGCTTTTATATTGAAAAAAATTGCAATTTTTAATATTTTTGGAAAAAAATATTTTAAATTTAGTGAAGAATAGTTTATTGGTATAACATTTGGCTATTTTTGGAACTATTTGTGTTATGGGCGTGATTCTTAATCGCACTTATCAATAGACAAACAGATTCACGGACATCATTGAACCAGCTTCGATTGTCATGTTAATTAAAAGTTCCTTCTCGTAGGTGCAAAAACTTATGATCACATCTGCTAATAACCGTTATTGCCGCTAAATTTACCCATTTTCATGAATACCCCGATTGTTTAATTATATAATAAACGTACATTTGTAATGAGAATATTATGCTGGGCGATGTGTGTGCGTTGTTTGGTTGGTTTCAGTTTTTTTTTTTTTTCTCTTTTTTTATTTTCTTCTTAATAAGCATAATAATCGTTTTGAAGTAATAAAGTGTGATATCAAGAGGGACACATACACAGCTTCTCTGTGTCCCCTACATATCACAGCTACTCTCTCGTATTTGTATAATATATGCGGACGTTAAAGATAATAATGATTGTTATTGCAGGATATTTTGTTGTTTTCGTAAATTGTTATTGTTGTTGTATATATCAACTGAGAAATGTAGTTTATTATAATTATTATGTGTGCTGAGATAATGCTGGCAATTGGTGAGAAGGGCAGCTTATAATGATTTTATGGAGTGGTTTGCTTCTGAGTAAAACAAGTAAAAAAAAACAACTAAATATGGCTTAGGATTAATATTAAATATCCACCACATATATTTACAAGGTAGTAGGCGTGGCAGGTATTAGATTACGCCCACTAATAATGTATATATAAAGTATCAATTTGCAAGTCCAGTTATTCGACTAGGAGAAGTTTGTGTGGCTTTATTTTGGTAGGTTAAGGGGCAGTGATTAACTTAATGGACTCCCCACTCGATTGTGAAGAGGGTGTAACAATAATTGTATGATGGAAGGTACGTATAACAATACTACGGCAATTGTTTTATTACTTTGTTGTAGTAAATTAGATTTCTGGTACAAGAAACAAAAAAAAACAAACAATTCCGTGTACAGCTCTTGTTTAATCAGCTTGAGTGTTTCATTTAAGGGAATTTTTTTGTACCGCTATAGCAGAAAAACAGAAAAACTTTCTGCACCAGTACCACGTAAATCGAAAAATAAAGAAAAGTTCAAAGTTAAAAGCATTGTAGTGAATAATCAAGTGAGTTGTTGATGCTCCTCATACCAGCCAAGATCAGTTTCTACTTATTATCTACTCGGTACCAGATAAAATGTTCCATGATTTATTTGTGTTTATTGCTTCCACAACAACGTTTAAACAAAACTTCAGCCAAAAGTTGTAACAAAAGTAAAGTTACAGAGATAGGCTAACAAAGTAACAAAGAACGGTTTTTTTTCTTTCTTTCTTTCTTTCTTTTTTTTCTGCTTTATCAAGAGAAAGTTGATAAAACAATTACAAAACGCGTAATATGTTTATAGTTACAAGTTTTTATGAGAGCGGTGGTATATAATTAGAAAGGACGAGAGAAAGAGTTGTGTGACATTTGAACTTCTTAACAAGAAATGCAGACTTCCTCTTAATCACACCAATGGATTAAAAAAAAGAATTGAAACGATTTAATCATATCTGTCTGTCCATCCAAGCTACATATGTTATGAATTAAAAAATTGCAATTTTTTTTTTGCAAATGGACTTGACTGATCTATTTTTAAAACCAAACAAAATCCAAGTCGATCCGTGCAACAAACATTTACTTTTAGTTTCTGCACGAAGAACTCTATTTAAATTGGGCAAATTCGACCAAAAGTCACACCCATAATCGATCAAAGTCTTTCCATTACGCACAAAAATAGAGCTATAAAATTAAAATTTCGGTACTCATATTAATATTCCATCAAGCGGCCAAAAAAGGGGGCGGTCGGAAAACATACAATTTAAAAAAAAAAAACCGTATTCAACATGAAACTTGGTTTACAAGTTGATACAAATACCAGTAGAGGGCGTATGTACTAACACGCCTACTCTATATGCATGAGAAGGGTATTTAAGATTTGACCTAAACCAAATTTAATTTTTTTTTTAGTTGTTTAAAGAATTTCATATTTGTCCATGTGTCCGTCTTTATTTGTAGCAACTTTTCAATACAATTTTGCACTTCATAATAAAAATATGTTAAAATTATATCAAAGTAAAAATTTTGGGTGACACATACACTTGCATGCAATAGTTTTTCATTTAACTTTATACACACATGAAGAGAAATCGTTGAATTTGGTTAAAAAAAAAAAGGTGCTTTTGCTATAAGCCCAATATTTACATGAACGTACAATTTTTTTTTTTTTTTTTTTTTTTGGTAAAAGTTAATATTTTAATAAATCACATTTTCTAAAATGTAATAAGAAAATAACGGTCTTTTTATTATCAATTGTTTATTTTCATTTAATTCGAGAAACAAAAATAAAGCGGACGTACGGACACATATTTTTTGGAAATATAAGATTTTCAACATTTTTCCTTCTTCAATATTATTTTATGTAAAAAAATTATACAAAATAAAATGTTATAGTTGTTGTTGTTATTTATATCATACATCCCAGAGTGTTCGTTTCCAAAAATTTCTGTACAGCCATCACATTCTGGAATTTCTCTCAACTACTCATTACATATAATAAGTACATATACGAGTATGTATAATGAAATAATAAAACTTGAAATTATTATTTGAATATTTTGTAAACATTTTCATATAATAAATGTCACTTTGTCACAACTTTGTTGGTTTGGATTTTTTTTTTTTCGCTACCTACGAAATTTATTCAAAAATTTATTGTAATCGTAAACTTTTCTAATTGGATTTTATTTAAATTTTTATGTGAATGAGAGAAAGAGCGGTAAAAAAATCATACGCACACATACAGGCAGCCGTCATTGTTACGAATTGTGAACAAAAAGTCGAGTTCTTAAAGTTGTGTACGCTTCCTTATTGCCTAACATGCATCCTTTTAAAAGTTTGTAGTTAGCGCGTGTGTATATGTGCCTGTGTGTGTGTGTGTGTGTGTGTGTGTGCTTCATTAGGCACAATTAACGTTGTTATATCAACCTTAACTTACACACGCACACATATATACAAACGCCCAACAAATTGCTGACGGTAGTGCTAATTTATTAATAGCAGCAACTGCATCCACCACCAACAAAAACAATAACAACAAATATAACAACAACAACAATAATAATAACTCAAGATAACATCTCGCGGAACTGAGAAGAATTTGTTGAACAAAACATTTATAAACAACAACAACAGCAATAATGATGATGAACTCATAGATGTGTGTGAGTGAGAGTGTTGGTGGTGTTGTTGAAACAGGAGAAATGAATTTTCAACAATTTGACAAGTTTTATGTTTAATAAAACTAAGTATGTACATATGTATGTGTGTATGAGTTTATGCGTGTGTGTGTGTGTGTGTGTGTTGTAAAATATTTTGTCAAATATTTTACTCACAGCAGCGACAACAACAATTTTTGAGTTTTAAGCAAAAAATAAATGAAATACCAAAAATTCATCATTCTCTTGTTCTTGTTCTTCTTATTCTTCTTCATCTGCTGCAGCCATACATACAACACAAAATTCTACTTTTTTTTTTTTCTTGCTTGCTCTTCTGCGCCATCTCTCCATGCAATAAACAATTTGATGGATTTCCTGTTAAAATTATGTCACAACTACAACTACACTAAAGTTTGGTTGAAAAACAAAAAAAATTTTTTTTTTTTTTTTTGTTGAAAGACAAATTTTTAGTTTTCTGTTATAGTAGTACGCACACACCCAAACACAGTCTTTCAAAAGTAATTTTTAATGTGCTTCACACTCCAAGGCAATAATTGTAGATGTGCTTAGCTACTCTATCTTTGTCTTTTTTATCTGGCATACACTTCATAACTAACATTTTATTTTATATTGCGTGTTTTTATGCAGAGAGAAAACTTTCTGTGCAACCAAGTGCAAATCAATTAATCTTTGAAAAAGTTCAAAGTTTTATTTTATTAAAATAGGCAGGCCACTGGGGTAACGGGTGAGAGAGAGAGAGAGAGAGAGAGGGAGAGAGAGGGTGAGAAGTCTGTAAATGTTGCTGTAAATCTTGGTTGTATGACTTCTTCTTCTTTTTCTTCTTCCTCTTTTAATATCTTTTTCACAAAGTTATTATCAACTTGTTAAGGTTGAACATTTATAAGAAAATCATTTAAAAACACTTTTACGACGGCCATGACAGATATTTACCTACCTTTAGTAAAAGAAAATTGTTACACTTCACTTACAATGGTTAATATACAGAGTTATTAATTGCAGTTGTCATAAAGGATCACCACTTGTATACATATTTTTGATCAGCATCAACATTTTGAGACATTCTAACCGTGTCCGTCAGTGAGTCCGTAGATCTCTTCAAGGACATTTGGCACTTTTATGATTGCATGAATTGAGATATTTGGTTGCAATTTTAAACAGACATTTGTAGATTTTGCATGTAGAATGGACAAGATGCCACGCCCACAATTAACAAATGTCTTTGACACAATTGATAACACGTACACCCATATAAGTGCCAAAAAAATGGGCGCATGTTTATAACAGACACGCCCACAATTGAAAAATATCTTTAAAACAGTTATAATTTGTTGTAATTTTTAATAAAGCCATCCATCCAAATACCAAAATATGAGCGCAGACCTATAACGGACGTTAGAGTATAAGGCCTCGCAAATTTACCCATTCAGCGTTACAAACATGACTTGAAGGGAGAATCCCTAAAATCCATGCCACCATTATTCAATTTAATATAAATATGTTTTAGAAAAATAAATAAAATATATAACATGCCACATACTTTCTTCCACTCTTCACATATGCTGTTCGCTGGAGGGCAAATAGCATTTTCATGCTATAGTCACTTAACATTTTATCTGCACATATATCCTTAAAAGTTATTTTAAAAATTTCACTACATACGACACAAAATAGATTTTTTTCTTATTTTCCACATAGTGCTGAATGGTATTTTAGGCTTGTCATACCGTTAGCAGCATCCAATCTAAGATGATCTAGATATGTCCGTTCATTCGTCCGTACGTCCATCTGTCTGTTTATATAGCTTGGCGTAGATCGTTACTTAGATTGATCAAAATCGGTTTAAAACCACGCCCACAATCGATAAAAAACTATCTATCAGCCATAAAACCGATGTATTATTAATATGTATAATGATCTCTTCTAACAATGTGCTGAATATGGGCGGGGTTGTATAAGACATAATTATAAAAGAATTACTTACAACATAACCCGCCTTCTTGTTAAATGGTAGATGAAATATAAAGTACTTAGTATCTGCCACGCCCATTGTTTGCTAAGGGATGAAAAGGCTATTTACGTTTCCTTCTAAACCAGATTTCATTTCTTCCACTTGTTTTGACTTATTTTATGTTCTGTAGTAGACACTCTAACCTCGCCTTGGTGTAGATGTCGGGTTTTGTTCCCCAAACAAATCTTTCGAGTGAACAACATAAGACTTCTATTACAACTGCATTGTCAGCGATTTTCAATATTTTTTCTTTTCTTTTTTTTTTTTTCACTACATTTTTCTATATTTGCTTAAAGGAAAAACAAGGAATCTTTATGTACTTGTTTAGTTGAATGAAGCGAGAATCGGTAGAGAGGGAAAGGGAAAGGGAAAGACAGCAAAGTAGAGTGGCTTATTTGGCTGGGGTGGAGTGGTGGGGTGGTAGTTGTGTGTAAGCCTAAACGTGCATTTTAATGGCATTCTAGCATCAAATAACTTTAGAGCGCACTTACCTGCAGAAAAGTACAACGCAGACATGAACGTTACGCTTATGCTATGTAAACGTATTTTCTTTTTTTTTTTTTTTTTGGTTTTTGTTTTTGTTTTTGTTTTTATTTTCTTTTTAAAAAGTACATAGCCTCCTTAAGCTTATGTACAATTGAGGTAGGTTTGCAACCACCTCTAGGGGCATCAAGTGTTAGGTGTTCGCACAGACACACAATCAGTGAAATATTGGTTTAGTAGTGTTTGTGCTTGCAGCCAATTTTAAATTGGCATTATTGATTTATTGCCATTTTATTTGTGTTTGTGTTTGTGTTTGTGCTGTGCTATGCTGTGCTGGGCTGTCTTGGTGCTGTTGATACCTGTTTATGTTGCAATAACTCAACTCCTTCCTTAACGTTTGCAGTTGCTGCCGTTCTTCTACACTTTTTATCTTTCCTGACTTTCTCATTCGATACTATATTTGTTTTCTATTTATACAATTTTTATTTACTATACTCTCAAGTCTATCAGAGCAGCTGCATGGTATAGTTTTAGGGGGCGGTGAAGATCATTTCTGAAGGACAACAAAATACTTGGAAAGAAATAATAAAATTGTTTTCATAATGTTAAGGGAATTAGATGGAGATACTAAGAATATAGTTTTAATACGTGGAGTTTTTGTCCTATAAAAGTTATTTTGTAAAATATACGTTACATGAAAAGAGGCTTTGAAAATAGTCAGATCGAGTCTAAATTTGGTACAGCCAATAATTAAGCCACTTGGCTACTTTTCAGCGAATTTTGTCAAAAAAAAATGGGCATGGTCTGATAAGAAAAGGCATTTGCAAGTTTTAAAAAACCTGTACTTGACAGAGACTCTGTCTAACAACCAGATATCTGCCATACTCATGGATGGCTTTGGTCTAAACTAAAATTTGGTTTTTTACTCTCTCTCGGCATCGCATTGTTTATTAGGAGTGTATTTATTATATTTAGACTGAGTAAAATTATGTCTAAATTTGAAAAAAAATATTACATATATACATACATTCATACATGTATAATATAGTTTTAAGCAAACATTTTGAATTTTCATTTTGATTTAAAATCCGCAATCACTTAGTTGCCAATGCAAAATAAAAAAATTTTCCTTTTAAAATATTTTGTAAATATTTAAATAAATCATGTTTTAAGAAAATTAAGAAAATATTTATTTTACTTTGAAGTGTGACATCCGGTTATATATACGAAATGTACAACAACAAAGAAAAAACACCTACTGGACTATCTATATACAAAACAATCTAAAGCAAAAATAATATTAAAAAAAAAAAAAAATTCTAAAAAATTTTATTTTTTACTAAAATATTTCAACCAATTGAAGCGAAATGGATAGAAAACAATAGAAAACAACAGGAATTTTTAAAATGATTTTGAGAGATTTTTTCATATCTGTGTTGCCTTGCTGACCATTTTCTATTTAAGCAACATTTGTGTAAGCAGCGTTTTATAAGGAATCAATTAAATTTTTCAATTATTTAAATTTAGTTTTCTTAATTCCAATAACAACAACAACAAAGTGTTTAAATTTAATTGAATTTTCTGCTATATCCCTCACTCTCTCCCCCCCTTCTCACTAACGTTCTTTCATTTAAGCTTTTAAATAATTTTTTTATTGACACACTTATATACATATAAGTGTGTGTGGGTACGCAATTGCGATATTAAAAAAAAAAAAAGCATTCGGCTGTCATGTCATTGTCATGAGAATGAAATAATGAAAAATTGTTTTACGTCTTAATTGATGCTGAGAGCCCATTAAATTGGATACAAAATGACCACTGAGACAGCAACTGTTCGTCCCATTCATTACCATTCATTTGCTCAATACTTGTATGATTTAAAATGCAAAGTAAACATTTAAAGGGTGATAAGTTTGTGTATTCCTGCGACATTATTATACCCTACAGCCATCAATAAGTTGATACAAACAGCAAATGCCACAAGTGTATGTAATTAAAACAATCGCTTTAGAATCAAAAACGTAATAGATTTTGTCCGTCTGTAATTAGAGTTTAATTTTTAATTTTTTGATATTTTTTTTTTTTTAAATGAAATCTAACACAGAGAGATTTTTTAAATACGTTTTGGTTCTAGGACAGTAACTATTGAAAATATATCCGATCGGTGTATGTTTAAGATCCTTCCCCTTATACAATGCTCCATTGTAAAGTAAAACTTTATATGACGAAAATTCGTAATTTTTAATGTTATGGCTTGCCTCTTGACGATAAGGGTGTATGCTCGGTTTGCTATTGCGTTTGCAACATTCAGAAGAAAGCCCTTTAATTATATATAGTCTTGATTGACGTTCAACCGTGCTTCGAGACATACTTTGCAAACGAAAATTTTGCATCAAGTTGAAATTTTGTACTCAAATTTTCTCATCCCGGGAAATGGGCGTGGCTGATATATCCACTGTAAAAAAGAAACTACGAAATTGAAATGTTTTCTCTATTTCATGCTGAAAATAGTTGCTTTCTGTAGTGCAAACAATTTCCAATGTAACACATGCTGCAGCAGTCTTTTTAAAAAAAGGAAGCCACTCTGGTATATATGCCATGCTCACACTGAACACAAAAGAAGTGACAAATGTAGCTTTTTTCCTTTTAATATTTGCATTGTTTTTAATTTTTTTCTTTGTGCACAACACGCTTGGTTCGATCACTTTCATTTTCACAACGATCAATAAGTTATGCTCAGGTTTGAACAGGCTCTCAGATTGTTTAGCATGCAGCTAAACAATATAAAGCATTCAGTTGCGTTCTTCCGACTTTATACAAAATCAGTTTCATTTCATTAAAGAGCTTTTGTAGAGTTTTCACCCTTCCTTAATGAAAGCACTTTAGATTGGTTAATGCTTTTGTTGTGATCTCACTCATAAGATGTGATCTTTATACCCTTTATGGTGAGGGTGAAGGTGTATACTAAGCGCCAAAATCTGAATACGTCCGTGCGTTCGTCTATTGTTCGCTGAGATATTGAGCTGAAATTTTTGTACAAACATTTCTATATAGTAAACAGGTTGCCAGCCACGCCTACAATAGACAGAAATATACCTAGTGGCCATACACTTTACTTATATTAATATTTACCTCTTTCATTCATATGTCAAAAATTGGTGAGCAGGATGTTTAACAACAAAAATTTGTTAATGCATCAATATTCCGTTGAGTAATAATCATTTTGATTAATTTTTAGTTTACAAGTATAAAAAGTAAACCAACTAAATGTCAAGCAGTAATGCTTGATTTTATAGCCCAACGTAGGGCATTTAATGTTTAATCGGACCTCCAGTCATTATTTTTAGTTTACACGCTCTTTGTCTTGTTTTCTGTTTATTTTATACATAATCAACACAAAAATTTTGGGTGATAGTTATTTGTTGTTGTTGTTATTGTTGTACAATTTTTTCTTTTTTTTTTATTACATTCACTGGCCGCATATGTACGCAGCTCTACGTACATATATGTGTATGGTTGAATATTTTTATTGGTCTGTAAAGAGTTTAAAAGAAAAGAAAAAAAAAAAAAAAAGAAGAAAAAAAAGAGAAACAAATCGCCCAAAAATATAAAAGCAAATATTGAAGTTCGGCAATTAGCGTGCGTGTGTATAGTTTATGGAATTGTTGAGGTTGCTTGTTGAATATATGAAAACACTCACACAGCCATGTGTTTAATATTTATATTTAAAAAAAAACATGTGTTTAATATTGTTTGAATATGTATAAAGAAGGGCACACACACACACACACACACATACACATACACAACACACAGGAAACTAACTGGTTTTCGAGGTCACATAATAAACGTTCAGGCTAACGCATTAAAACGCCACAAAAGAGAGATGATACAAAAAAGAAACGCAATGAACATGTGGTCTAGACCAAATCTAAAATACCCTTCGTATATGTATATATACAATATGTGGGCGTGGCAGCAATTTAATAATGTACTTCAACATCAAAATCTGGCCAAAAAAAAAGGTTTTTGTAAATTGTGGGCGTATCTGTCATCCGACTCCGCCTATTTATGACACATTTCTAGTAAAATTCAAATTTCAAGGCTAAATTTTTGTGGTCGATAGATACATTTTGGTGGTTTGTGGGCGTGACTATTAACCTATATGCGGAATATAGAAATGTATGTAAAAAAATTCAGCTGAATATTTGAAAATTTAAAACTGTGAGAATATCAACAACAGATAAACGCATGGATAGATGAACGGACGGTCTAGATTGCCACAAATTTTAATATTGATCAAGAATATATGCAGGGTCTGTCCTTCCACATGTTACATACGGAAAGATAAACTTTGCATAAATAAATATAAAGAAAAGAAACAAGAGATGGTATTATAGTAAAAGTTAGTTTGTTGTTGTTGTTGTTGTTGTTGTTGTTGTTGTTCTTGTTGTTAATAATATATTTATAATAAGTCTGTTGCAAAGTGGAAAGGAATTGCTTTAAGGCTAACGCACTTAAAGATAAGCTCGATGTTTTGTAAGCTTGAGTTGAAAAGAGAAAACCTTGAATGCGGTTGAAAATGAAATCTTTGAAAACTTCACATTAATGGAGGAACAGAAATTTAAGCAAGTGTATACGATTCCAGTAAAATGTGTGATCAACGCTGTCGCGCTGTTAAAAGGTTTCTTTTATTGATATCAACACATTTTTAAAAGCGTTGCAGCAGTGGTTTGAGTAAATGTGCAAACATACGTATTTTCTACAAGGTTTTGTTAAAATTTTTATTTTTATACCCTACACATAAGATGGGGGTCATATAAAGTTTGTCATTGCATTTGCAACACCCAGAAGAAAGTATCAGAGATCTTACAAATTATATTCTTGATCAGCATTAAACATTGAGTCGATCTAGAATATATGTCCGTATGTCCGTTTGTTATTAACATTCTCATGGTCGTATATTTTGAGATATTGAGCTGAAATTTTTGTACAGGTACTTTTAGTTTTTGCTTGCAGATCTCTATTTAAAATGGGTAAAATCGGTCAAATGCCACGCCTACAATTGACAAAAATATATTTATCTATTACAAAAATTAAGCTTTTATGTTGAAATTTGGCACGCATATTTATGGTTATATCATCCGTCTATGTAACAAAAATGGGCGCGTTTGGATAATAGACACGCCCACAATCAACGAAAATCTTTATATCTGCCACAAAAATTGATCTATAAACTTGACATTTGGTGCATATATTAAGGGTTATTTCATTTACTAATATACTAAAAATGGGCATGGTCGAATAACATAAACGCTCACAATTTACAAAAAACCATATTCACCATAAAACTAGACTTGCAAGCTAGAGTATTAAATGGCGCAATATATATATATATTTTTGCCACGCCCACCATTGTAAATGTGAAGGCATATTTTACATATATTGAATAATTTTTATTTCTTAAATAAACGCCCATACTTGTTGCTAGTTAGGGTCAACCCATTATTCGTTGCAGTCGTTTAAATTTCACTCCATGTTCAATATCAATGAATGCACACTAACCTCTTGTTATAAAGGCATTGAACTACTCGAAGGTCATTTAAATTTTTATTTTGTATTTTTATAGGAACGAGAAAAGATCACTTTCGTTTTCTTGCATTTTATAGGAAATCTCATGGGCATTTGCATTTTATTTAACAGGCTGCCAGTATTGTTAAAAAGTTACTTTAAGTTCATTTTTTTCGAATAGATTTAAGTGTTATACCTGAATTTTTTATTAATTTTTGTTGTTGTTGTTGTTGTTGTTTATTTTTTGTTTGTTTTGTTTTACAGCGAGCAAGTACAATGATCAGCTAGGCAGGTTCAATGTACTGTCGTTCTCTTGATACACTTAAAGAAAAGGTTTCAATTAACTTTTAACATTTTGTTTCATACTATAGAAAACGTAAAAGCGATTTATTTATGCATCAAACAAAATCAGTCTGTCTGTCCTGATATCCTGATATGTTAAAGAATCAATTTGTGATCGTTTATATAGAACAATTTACTTAAAATTTATTTACGGTTTATGTGTAATATAATGCCAGCCACGCCTACAAATCATAAAATACCTTTATAGCTGTAAAAATAAACCTATTAAGCTAAAAATAATGATAAATTAATTAAGCCAACATTTTTGTTCATATTCAGTAACAATAAAATAATTGTTATACCAGCCACGCCTCTATTATATATAAATATTGTAGGCGTGACAGATAACTAATTATTCATTCTAAAACAATCTACATTTCATATTAACTTATAAGTCGTATTATACGTCAAGTGAAATTATTTTTGTAAATTGTAAGCGTGTCTCACATCAGACCACGCCCATTTTTAGTACATACATAAGGTAATTATTAGTATGAAAATCAAATTTCCGCTTCATTATTCAATTTTTATAGAATATATATAGATTTTTATCGATTTTAGGCGTGTCCAATACCCCACTCCGCCCATTTGTGGCACATCCCTAGATAATATAATTATACTCGTATATATGAAAATTAAATTTCATTTTTATAGGTTAACATAGATTATTTTCAATAATGGGTGTGGCCATCTACACATTTTGCTTATTGCTTACAGTAAATAGTAAATGTATGTATTCAGCTCAATATTTTAAAATTTACGGTCATAAGAATGTTACGGATACAGAGGCGGACTTGTCTAGATCGCTTGTACTTCGTACAGTTTCCTTTGCTTTTTTTGTGGATGTTGCAAACGAAATAGCAAACTTAGTATACTTTCATTACAAAGCTGAAGGTTATAGAAACATGTATGATATCTTATGACTTGACCTTAACTTTAGCGATAACCTTAAACAAAAAAGTAAAGAAAAATTATTTAATATTAATTCAATTTTAAAAAAAAATATATATTTGTGTGTGTATATATATGTATAAACTGCTGTGATTTTTACTGAACACCTATTCAATAATAGTATAAAAAAATCTAGATAATGAAATTTTTAAAAACTCAACCAGGACTAGACCACGAAGCAGAGAAACAAGCACAGTTTACAATAGATTTAAAAAACAATTACAAACTATTCTGAATTTCATGAATTTAATACAAATCAGTTATGATTTCTTAACTTCTACTCAATATCATCTATTTGCAATCGGTAAAAACATATTTATATGCATGGAAGGAAAACAGTAAGTTCAAAACTAACTGTTCTATTTTGTCCTAGGCTATCATGATGATTATCAAAACAGCAGCAGTACAGCTTAACTGTTATCTTTACTTATAAAACGTCGACGGTTTTAACAAAAATCGTCTTCATTATAAAGCGTTAAGGACGACCTTGAGAAAATTTTATTTTATATTAACTTATAAGGGAAACACACACACAAACACGCAGACAGACAACTCAACTAAAAAGCAATGTGAATATAATTTAACTACAAATGAGAGTTTGATACAAACACTCAAGACACTACATACCTGGGTGGGTATGTTTTAGCTTAAATGATAATACAATTATTATATAACATAAATAACTGTTGAAGGTTAGCAAGTTGTTGAATGCATCCCAATTATGCGATGAAATGTTTAATAGATAAGAAAGAAGAAACGTACAGGGAACAAGCGCTCATTTTAAGGCTGCTTACTCTTCGGGAAAATGCTACTATTAGTGCTGGATCCCAATTGTACAGGAGATAGATGCCATGGATTGCAAAGTACAAAAAAAAAGTGTTTACTTTGCTTTACATTATAAACAGAATATGGCAGGGCATACTAAGTTTGTTATACTGTTTGCAACACCCACGAAGAATACCGTAGAGACCGTATCATATATCAGTATCAAAGTCTGAGTTGTCCGTTCGTCCAACTATCTGTTGAATATTTTAGAGATATTGAGGTGAACTTTTGTAGGAAAGTTGTTATTGAAAAATCAGTTGAAAATCACGCCCACAATTGTTAAGAAATCATTAAAAATTATCCAAAAAAGTAGAAAATTTCCGCACTAAGCAGTGTATTCAGCGATTTGAAAAAAATTGGGCGGATAAGACCAGAATTTTTCTATAAAATTCTATTTTGACAGTCACACTCACCCTTTGTAAATAGATGTGAAGGGTATATTTAGTTATTATACCCACCACGTAAGATGGGCGGTATGCTAAGTTTGTCCATCAGTTTGCAATACCTAGAAGAAGGCGTCAGACGCCCTACAATAGTTTTTAATGCTGATCAAGAATGATCACAAGATTTGTAAACTGATACTTAATATATACACCATTAGGGGGCGTAATTATATACCTATCATGCCCACCATTGTAGGAGTGGAGGATATTTAAGATTTGTCAAAATTTACTTTTCTTACTTGTCGTTACTTGTTTTGTGTACATCTTGTAGCGTGTATCGTAATACTCGTTGTATAAGGTATTGATTGACTGCCTCGTACTTTCCATTTATATTTATTTGTTTTTTTTTTTTTTTTCTGAATCTTTACATACGTAAGCAAGTTTACAATTTCTGCCGCCGTTTCCTGCCATAACATTTTCTTAATCTTTTTCTTCGTCTGTTCATCATTCAACATTACAATGACTCACGTCATGTTTTACAAACGTTAAGTACAATAAGAGATGATGCGCACGGTTGAAAAAAAAAACAAAAAAAAAAAAAACAATAAATATGTAAAAATATTGAAATGAAGGCTTACTCGCTCCTTTACTAGTAAGCATACAACAAAAAACCTTTGCCGTGAGGTGAGTTGAGGTATTTCTGTGTAGATAACCTTGAATACCTTTTTTTTTTTTTCTTTTACTTATGACGGCTAATGACGTAAAACTTATAGAGTACAGCCAACAGATCTTGCAAGGTTTTCCAGTTTTATTTGTAGTTACATTTGCCTACAGGTAGGTGTGTTTGTATTACAAAACAATTTATTTAAACAATATGTGAAAAATTTGTGGGTTTGTTGGGAGTAGTGAGAAAATGTGTCGTGACCTACTATTTTATGCTGTTGGCCTGACAAAACTAGAACAGCCTAGACGAGGCTTTACTATAAATGTATCGTTTATGGTTTGGAAATAAAAAACAAACGTACAAATATGTATGACGTTGAAACGATCGTCAGCCTACTAGAGACAACTACACTACAGGTGTGTATAATACACAAAAATAAGGTTTCAACTGAACATGAACGCTTCGTGCATTCAAGGTTAGTTTATGTCCTTGTTAAGTCAGACCGTTGAACTGTTATACACCGCTTATGCGCTTCGGCACTGTCTAGATTGCTTATATGATTTCATCTTACTAATAATTGCTGCTACCCTATTGCAGATGGCTTAGGAGCACATTGCTAAATTCTAAATCAAATCTAGAAGAATTGACTTGTTTGTTGTTGTTTTTATTTCCACAACACTAACAATACTTGTAGTCCTGTCCTCGCTTTCTGTGTGAAACTAGGTTTTTTTTTTTAAGTAACTAAACAGATATGAACAGCAACTAGTTAACTATTAATATTATCACCTAATCAAGCACTAGGTATGTTCACTTTACCACAACTTTTGTCACAGAAAGGAATAAAAACTTGAAAATTTTTAAACAGTGCTGTAATATAAAGGGCGTAAAATATATCATTCCTTAATGAAAGTTGCGACACATGTTTCTCCAGCTTCAAAATCTGACACGATGTAGAAATGTCCATCCGTCCGTTTGATATGTAGGTACTTTTATGATCGCCAACATTGTTATGTTGAACTTATATTCTATACCTAGGTTTGTAATTTAAATTGGGCAAAATTGGTTGACAGCCACGCCCACAATTGATACAAATCTATATATTAGCCATAAAAATTACTCTAGTGCAATGCAAAGTTAACATTTGGTATACCCCTTAATGATTATGTTATGCGTCGAAATGCCTAAAATGGGCGGGATTGGATAATACACAAGGTTCACAATTTACCAAAAAAAACCTACTTTGGTACATAATTTAAGATTTGGAAGGCAAAAAGCAACACACAATTTAATAGTGTTTAAAATAAGATGCAGCTCTGTGCATATACCGCTTTTAAGTTTCATATAAATTGTGGAAATTCTACCAGATATGACCACGCCCACAATTAACAAAATTCATTTCAGTCAGTACAGTTTTATAGTTCGAACAAAAGGCTTTTACACAAATTAATAAGGATACGATTAGTTTACATGTCACGCCTCTTATTGGCAGCAGCAAATACATTGTAGGGCTTAAACCAATTATGTTCTTTTTATATATATTCCAGGATATTTACATAAATTCATATTTTCCACAACGGACTGCTCAGCTGATGACAGTCAATCGTTATGAATTTTACGAATAAGTTTCAAAATAACTTAACTAATTAAAATTGACCCATATAGACCCAATCGTTGAAATCATTTCCTTATGAAATGAATATTTATGTTGTTCAGAGTTCAACGACCCCATAAGTCATAATTAATCTCTTTATATAAATTGTAAAATGTGTTTATGAACAAGTACGAGTGCGTTGTTTTATTGCTGTTGGCCCAGTATAAAACGCCTTCATGATTTCCCTAATCATGAGCTTTGGTTAATACTTGATTGCACAACAATCTTAACATTGGCCCACATACAATGCATAATAGTTTAGGTCTCTATAAGAAACGGTACAACAGATGAAGAATACACTTCACTTTCGTTTTCGATTTAAAGGAAACTCCTATCAAGCCTTCTACCAGGCGTTCATATCAAGCACCTACAATACAAAACCTCACCAAGAAGAAACTTCATATTCGTTTTAGTGTGGTTGTGTATAAAGTCATAACACAACACTTACCCATATATTATAGCACAACAATACACGGACGGAATCGGACATGAGAGAATGAAGAAGCAAATATTTTACGTAAATTAGTGTCTCAAGCCAACCGGTTTTAATCTCAATTATAAACCATAAAATAAATATCAAAAGAGGAAGAAAAAAAAAAAAAAAGAAATAAAACAACAACAAGAACAACAATTATATTGAAGGTTTATTTAAATGTCTTCTTCACTAATTGTTGGAGTTTCTTTTTTAATATCTTTCGCGTTTTTCAATTTTTTTCGTATGTTTATAATCATCATCATTATGATGATTATGGGGGTATATTGTTTTTGTTCAACACGTTTGTAAGTATCAGAAGTGGGCGAGCCACACCCTTAAAAGTTTTTATATTCTTGATCACCATCAATAGAAAAAGTGATTTAGCCAATCTGTCCGTCTGTACGTCCCCATTTTATTTGTTCGCTAATTCACTAATTGTGACTCGAGATTGTGGGTTTTTTTTTCCGTTTTTTTTTTTTTTTAAATGAAAACATTTAAACAGTTTCTATGAATTATTTAATTTCGATTATTTTCTTTGCTGTTGTTTTTGTTTAGCTGTATTATTGATTCTGTTTTATGGCCTTTTGTCTGCGGTCGATTGGTTCTGTTTGTGTTTGCGAAGAAGTGGAATGAAATTGTTGAAATATTTACCCAATTGATTGACGTTTCTATTAACTAAATTCTATTTTTAAACTGGAAAAAAAATATAACAACAACAACAACAACATCAACAACATCAACAAAAACAATGACAAAAGGAATTGAAAAACAAAAAAAAACTTCGGAAAACAAAAACTTTCGATTGATTGCTTACTAACTGTATTTTAATTGAACTTTATGTAGAGTTTGCACAAAGCAAAGGAAGGAGTTCGTTCAACTGAATGAATTTGTTAATTATAGCAAGTGATATAAATAGGACAAAATCATAACTGTGCTTTATATGAATGCGTTGTAGGTGCAATTTAATACATACCACGCCCACTTCTTTACTTTTTTTGACTTACTTTTTACCAAAATTATTATTACTTTACTGTGAATCGGAAAATGATGAAGCTCTTCTAGGCGTGTTCGAGCGAAAAATACTGCAAAAGGTCTTTAGTCTTGAACGTGTTGGCAATGAGTTCCGAATCAGAACATATCTTGAGTTGTATGAGCTTTACGGCAACATTGACATAGTCCGTCGCACAAATATACAAAAAAGACATTCTGCGATCTATTTACTGATTATATTAGATGTGCAAGTGGGCGTAATCACGCCTTAAAAGGATTTTGAAACAATAAACTTGAAACACTTTCAATATAATGTATTCACTGCATAACTCAATTTCCTTTACTGAATGTATGTGTGTGCGTGCGTGTATTAATCATCTGTCGTGTTGCTCCAGCTCATTGAGACAATTTCCTTTTATTCTATCAAAACTTTTCATTATTCTCTTGGAGATTTTCTAGCTTTTCTATCTAATTAGTTTTATTAATTTCTTCGCATCAATGGCCTTGCTGGCCTCCTTTTCATAATTTGCTTCAATTGTTAGAGAATATTTGTTGGCTGTATGTTTACATGTATGGGTGTGTCTAGGAGTATATGATAAAGTGACAACTATACCTATAATAATAATAACAATAACAATAATAACAACAACAACAACAACAACGATAATCTACAATCTACAATATGTATAACAAAGGCACAATCAATTTTAATTAATAGCCGACTATTCAGATGTGTATGCTTTGGAGATGTATTCACATATTAATTAAATATTATTTTAACACCCGATGTGATACCGACAACATGGCCAACTATAGTTAAATTGGTCAACCGTACAAAGACATGTCACATTATGAACACACATCCACACACATAAAGTGTGTGCAGCTGTTTGTATTGTACATGCAGCCACATGTCCAATTGTGTTTGCCCAACGGTCATGTTTAAATGTAAAGTATTTTTGCCCTTGTCCATTATTGTGCTTGATTTAAAGGTGTTTATTGTATAAGATACAACACACACATACGCTTATACGACACGTAACACTCCCACACACTCGTGTGCATACATGCATAAAGAATTAAAATAATCCAACATTTTCAGTCGCTGCAAAATTCAATATGCAAGTGGCTGTGTGTGTGTGTCTGTGTGTGTAAGGTTGAGGATGTGTTTATATATGTATATACGTATACGAGTGTTTTTAGTGAGAAAACAGCTTTTGTTTTCTTATTAATTGGCTTGTAATATCCATAAAGATATTCATTAAATGCTTTAGAAAGTAGGTCATAGTGTGTGTGTATGTGTGTGTGTTCGTTGATCAGAACCTCTTATGAAACTATATACCAGCAATGACTTTGTAAACATATTAAAGAGAATATGTGATTAAGGAAAAAGCTTCAAGTTTAGTCACAAAGTTTATTTTCATAATATTCCTAAAGGTAGGCTATGAAAATTTTGTAATAAAAGTTTCAGTTTATAAGGAGTTCACATTAAAAACGTTTCATATAAATGATGCTTCATTATAATTTAGAAATTTATTACGCAAAAATTTCAACTTTGTTTTGCAGTAAATCGTCGTTTTATATAAAAGAGATTTTTTTTTTTTTCTTGTTGTATCCATAATGTTCCTAATAAGTAAAACAACAATATGTTTAGCTTAAACTAAAATTTTAAATATTGTCAAAAAACTTAATGGGCGTGACATTTATACATCTGCCGCCCTTTAATAATGTGTGTATTTATCAACTTGGAAATAAAGAAGGTTTTTTTATAATTTTCGATTACGGCCCCGCCCATTTCTGCTATATCGAAATTGAATATCGACTTTACAGTTTTACTTTATAGTTTAATAGGCATATAGATAGGTCGGTAACAAATGTGGGCGTGGCCAACAGAATCCAAATACATATAAGTGTAAAAAAAAAATCATCTCAATATCAATTCACAAAAAATTTTTCGACCGTGATATTGGCAAAAAAAAGACAGACATGTCTAGATTTAGCCTAAAAGCTTCCTCCAACAACATAATGTAGGTATAACAAGCAAAAAAAATTACATCAATTTATTGATTTTAAAAGTTTTCCATTTTTATAAATTGTTCGATATTTTCGGCAAAATGGAATCAATTATGATTAAGATAAAAAGTCTTTGATTCTCATTAATCATGAACATAGCAATAAAATTTATATGTGGCTATTATGTTATATATTATGGGCGTGGTTTTAAAGTTAAAAAAAAAATTATCTCAAAATTTAAATGTTTTTCGAGTTTGTTTACCGGCATAGGGACTAAGGAATCGCGGAGGTTTCTACAACATCTAGAAGCCTCAAAATAGTGATTTTTTTTATTACTATTGACCAAAATGTTTCCAAAATGGCAGCCAGAAATGTTGTCTGATTGGGGCCACTGCTGCAGGTGTGTCTCTTAGTCTTACTTGAAATTTTCAATATTTTTGCCTTGAACAGAATTCGATTTATAAATTTTTGCAATTAAACGGACAGACAGACATAGCTAAATTGACTTAATGGATGTGACATGCCTCCTTGCAAATGTTTTAACCAAGCAGAATACACCCTCAACCTTAGAGTAATTTATAAATCTTAACAGTTCATTAAAATTTTTGTTGCTGTTGTATATATTTTTTTTTTCCAAGACAAGTCACAAATTCATGTAGTCAGTCTGTTAGCTAACTAGGAGTGGCTGACGTAACAGCTGCTTAGCAGAATAGTCTAAAGAGTACACGAATCAATGATTCTTCCTCTTGGTAATTTGTTTGGTATTAACAGCTATTAAAAATGAAATATTAAATTTAATGATTTATGTGAACGCTCTAAATTGTTTTTAAGTATCGCTTTTTAGCCCCCATGTAACATAATGGCATTTTAAAACGCAACGGGACTCATTAAAAATCAATCGAGCTGTAGATACAATCTTTTCTTTTATCTGGTATTAAACAGCTACTTGGCGTGTCATGCAACAATGAACATGATTTCATTTTTTTTTTCTTCTATAGTTGTTGTTATTATTGTTGTTTTTTTTTTAAATTTTTATTATTTTTTTTTTTTTTTCAAAGTAAATATAAATCTGTTCGTGTCTTGTTCACAGATTTTACATTGTGTCTGCGTAATGTCAGTGTTACCATACCGGCGGCTGTAAAACGTGGCGATAATGCGATATTAATCTGCAATTACGACATTGAGAATGACACACTCTATTCGGTGAAATGGTATCGTGGACGTCGAGAATTTTATCGTTATACACCCAAAGAGAAGCCAGCCTGGAAGATATTCTCAACAATTAATTCTGGTATAAATGTGGACGTAAGTACTCTTGGTTTTTTTTTTGTGTTTAATTTTTTTTTTACTGTACATGGGATTGTTTTTAATGGTTGAAATATATACATACGTGTAGAGTGTATATGCGTTTATATGCATTGTATGCGTACATGAGAGGAGAAGTGCTTACTTAAACTGTTGTTGTTGTTATTATTGTTATTATTGTTATTTATATGCTTGACTGAGTCTGGTACTTATTGTATACAATTTTTTTTTTTTTATATGTCAGAGGATTTCATTTGTATACCCTACACAAGGTAACAGGTATACTAAGTTTATCATTTCGTTTGTAACATCCCGCCTAAACACCAAAGGTAAGTATATACATTTTGGATAAGCATTATCAAAATTTGAATTGATCTAGCTGAGATCTATCTTCTGTATGTCTGTCTGCTATTAAAACGTTAAAAATCTTGCAATTTTTAGAAATTTTATATTTTGTTCGAAAATATTTCTCGTTTTTGAAGGCAGTGGGATAAAGGCCTAATTAGGTGCCTGCCACGCCCATTTTATGAACATAGGCATATAAAGGATTCAAGATTTGGCTTTAGCCAAATTTAGTATATTGCCTCCATTTTTTTTTTAACCAATAAATTTATTATAGCATAACAACAACAACAACAATAACAACAAACAGCAACAGCTGCAGCAGGAATAATAATGTTCACCATCATGATAATATCAGCTGACAGAATTAATTTTTTTTTTTTTTCTGTTTCAACTTAAAACTTGTAGAGGATGATGATAATGATGATTGTAATGAAGTAAAATATTGACAATAATTATAAAAAAATTATAAATAATTTATTCAATAAATGTTCAAGCACTTTAAAGTGGATTTGAATTTATAATTTAATATGAAGCTGTAATGTAGGCAATGAAATTGTATTTTATTTGTAATATTTTCTCTACTGACAGACCTTAAAATCGAATGCCAGTTATGTGGTTTTGATGAAGGCGCCTTTAAGCATATCCGGTAAATATGCTTGTGAAGTGTCAGCAGATGCTCCTTCCTTTCATACATTGGTCAGCTTTGGTGAAATGAATGTTGTGGGTAAGTTTCGCATTAAAAAATATCCGTTCCAACAGTTGCAAGTGATATGTTGTATTTGTAGAAATGCCCGCTCAACGACCGATAGTGACTGGTATACATTCACGCTATCGTTTGGGTGATATTATTAATGGCAACTGCTCATCCGATTATTCAAAACCGGCTGCCAATTTAACTTGGTGGATTAATGATATACAGGTAATTACTAATCTAGATAATTAGCATATTCATGATTTTCATTGAAAAATGTGATAAATTAAGGAAAAACGTTAAATAGAAGAGAAGGCGGACTTGGTTGTTTCAAAAAAAATTTTGCAATTCCTGCCGCTTGTGAATGCGAATAACTTAACTCTCCGGGGTTTCTGTTACTACAAAAATGTAATTTTCTTTAAAACGCAAGTACTGTACAGAGAATGCCAGTTATTAATCGCCATGGTTAAAAATCTTCTTCTGTGCAATGTTTCCATTATCATTTTTGTGAGATTTTTCTTTCATAAATCGTTTCTAATGCTTTTCTTTTTATAATTTTTTCGTTTTTCTGTTTCTTTACTAATTCCTTGTGGAGTTTTATCTTGAAATCAAAGCAATGTTTTTTCTTTATTTTTTTTTTTATTTTTAGCTTCATCCTCATCCTTGTACTCATACACAGTAATGAGTGACATGTCAGTTTTGTATGTATGTAAACAAACAAAACAAAACAAAAATTGGTTCAAAAAAAAAGTTATATGTATATGGGTTAAGCCCATTTATAGACACTCCTTTCATTTATATATCAAATAAGGGCGTGGTATGTATACAATTACGCCTTCTTTACACAAATTTCAAAAAATGTATTACAAGACACTCCAACAAATGAATTCTCTAAAAATATGCCTTTTTTTTTTTTTATAAATTGTGGGCGTGGCTTGTTTTTAATTTATTTACGCTCTATTTTAACTATTTTTATTTGCCTATCGAGGACTTTATGACGCCTTTTTAATGGTGTTACAAGACGAACGTTACGTCTGAGTATATCTTTCTTTTTAATGTGAAGCATTTTTTGCTCTTGTTCTCTCTTTCATGTTTGATCCTAATTCGTGTGCTTTAATGTAAATTTTACAGACACATGACATCAAAATTGAATTTTTGCTGAGGTTATGTGGAGCCAGTTGAATTTATGCATTAAATGACCAAAAAAACAACAACAATAACAAGTAAACAAACAAAATGATTTTCAACTACGTACAACAATGTACGAAAAGTTGAAGAATGAAATGTAAAAACAAACTTGTAAAATAATCGAAATATGGCTTGGCCCATAACTGAAATATACTTCACATCTACATAGAAATTGTGGGCGTGGCAGGTATATGAGTAGACCCTCTAGTTGTGTTTGTATTACATATCAGCTTAAGAATCGAGATTTACGTTACGAATGCGGTTTTTTATAAATTATGGGCGTGTATTTTATACTACTACGCCCATTTTTGCCACATCGATGGATAGGATAATTATAAATTTCAATTTTTTTCCTACATTTTTGTTGCAGATATATAGATTTTTATCGATTATAGGCGTGGCTTCTTGCAGAATTTTGATACAAATAGAAACTTGAAGTGTTTGTATAAAATTTGCAATCGTCAGAATGTCAAACAAACAGACGGATTCACGAACAGACACACCGTTCAGATTGATTCAGTTTTTGATACTGATCAAGAATATTTGTAAGATCTCTAACTCCTTCCTCTGCATGTTGCAAATGCAATGACAAACTTAGTATAATTTCCTCATCGTAGGTGGAAGATAGAAAAATCAACGAAAACGGAATTCATTAGAGAATATTTTTGTTACTCTCTTTCTCTTCAATCGTTTTTCTATTCTTGACCAGAATTTATATTGAATACGTAAATGATTGAGTATGTGTATTAGTATTAATCTTTTGTGTATGTGTATGTGCACGTGTACGTGAATATGGAATCGTGCGTATTTTTGTAGCATTTGACAGTTACTGGCATTTCAATGTAATAACAAAACTCTACTTTAATTTTATCTCACACTCTCTCTCTCTCTCTCTCGTCCTAACCCTTCTTCCAATCATTTGCACCATTCATACATTCTTTACTATTGTCTGTTCTACGGATGAGTGTCTGTGTGTGTGTGTGTGTGTGTGTAAAACTAAAGCCTTGCATTCTACTTTAATATTTGCCTTCATCACAAAGCATTTACTCTGTGTTCTGGACATGAATGAATTCATTCTCACTCTTGTCTGCCTGGACATATATACGTACAGGCTGGGTGTGTGTGCATGTAACATAAACACAAAAAAAAAGAAAGAAAAAAACTGAAAAAACGAGACGAAATTGAAAAGAAATTCATTAGTTTGGTTCGCATTTGATTTATATGCTGAACATTTTAAATGGGAAAAAATTGCAAAAATATTGCAAAATGCATATAATAGATGGTTATTGATATTCATGCCATCCCTTTCTGCTCTACTCGTTCTTCTTCTCTCCCCCTTCCTCTTCCTCAACGTCTCTCTTTTCGTCTACTTCTATTATGCATACACATTAATTATTTTGCTTTCAGTCACGGCTCCAACATGTTTTAGTAGTTTCGGCTGTTTTTTTTTTTTTTTGCTGGCCATTGAGTTGTTCTGTGTTACTGTTACTTTAAGTTTACTGTTAAAAGAGCTGAACGCAGAGAGGCGTTTTAAAGAGATTGTGTATGATCAAATGTGATATTTTTATATATTAACAAGTGAGAAAACTGAGTTTGGTTTTTGGCCAAATCGAATAAATTTAGATTTTTGTGGATTGTGGGAGGGGCAACTGGCCGCTTTCATTCAATTTGAGTTGGAATTAATCTATGCCATCATATTCATCCTTTATTGTCTTCCTCCTTCCAGGTCCCACCAAACTATTTACGTACTTACGATATCATCAAGCATGACATTGAACACTTGGAATCTTCTGTGTTGGAAATCAATTTCATTGTCACCCTACAACATTTTATAAAGGGACGTCTTAAGGTATCAATCTTGAGCTTTTTTTAGTTTAAAAAAAAATTAAATAAAATATTCCAAAAATCTCTTAAAAGTTAAAATGCTCTGCTCGTATTTATCGTATTTATCATGGAGAAACGGAGAAATACTTGGAAGAGGATAAACCGAGAATTTTAGCTTCTGGCCGCTCACCCGAAATGTATCCATTCGATCAGCATAATGATGAGTTTGAAGATGAAGATGGCGTCTACTTAAACCGTTATAATGGTGTGCAAAAATTTTTTCTCTATTTTTTTTATCATAAATTTTTAATTTTTTGTTATTTTTATATCTAATTATTTAGAATATTCATCTTCTTCTACGTCGGGCAGTGTAACCATAACGGAACAATTATATGTGGTGATGGGGTCATTTATAAGCAGTTTAATGCTAAGCTGTTGGCATTTAATAACATCCTTAAAACAAAAGTTACAAAGTGTTGCCAACACCAGAACCGCATTGAAAGCATTTAACAAAAACACCAGCTGTACCAGTGTTAGCAACAAACATCGTCACCCAGAGCCAATATTACTGAAAGAAGAGCAGAAGAGAACAGCAGCAGCTGCAGCAGTATCAGCACGTAAGGAATTATTCAGCGGCTTAAGTTATATTATTAAAGCGGGTAATATACGGAAGCGTGGTGTACGGTGATAAGTTAATTGTAACAAATATTATTAAATTTATAAACACACCCCCCCCCACACACACACACACACATACGTGAATTATTCCATACACATACCTGCAGAATATAAATAACCAGCATTTATATATATATACGCTCACACATACACACATACATACATACACGTATTTAAAAGTTTAATAAAGAACAAAAACAAAAACAAAAACAACTATAGGTATTACCCTGCACACATGCATACAAAAGTAAAAATAAGGTAATTAAATATAAAATTAAATTAAATTTAAAAAATATAAATAAAAAATAAAGAGAAGAAAAGAAGACGAATAACAGAAAGAAAGCCAAATTAAAATACAGTTATTTAAGATAAATTACAATAAAATAAAAATTTAACTTAACGAACAAAAAAAAAAAAATCCGCATATTTTAATGAACAACCGCCAAGAAGCGGTAAGTAAGTAGGTAAGTATGGAGTACAATAGAGAGTTTAATGAGATGCATTTTTTCAATAACCGTATAAATCAATTGCCACGCCCACAAATGGGCAATATTTGTTTGACAATATTTCCATTTTCCTGATGCAATTCTAAAATGACAAAAATTTAATTTAAAAATTTACCATAATTTTTATAGCAAGTAAAATTTTTATGATAATGATTTAGTTATAGTGAAAATTTGTAATAATTACTTGCTATAATTATAATAATCACCTTCATATACGTAAGTATTTGCCAACAAACAATTGTTACGAGATGATTTGCTTAATACCCTACATAGTAGGATTTTCGTTCCAAGCCGAAATTAGTTTTTTTCTTGTTTTTTTTTTTTTTACATTTGATTGAAAAAATACCAAATTTTGTTGGAAATAGAAATTTCGTGAATACACACAACCCTCACCCCCTCATATGTGATGAAAAAGGCTACATGCCAACGAAACAACAACAACAATAAATAATAACACAACTGTGCTATATGTTGTGCTGTGTAAGCTCTTCAACTTTCGGTTTTTAATACAGTATTGAATGCTTTCACTAACCCACTCACTATAGTCGCACACATCCCACTACCCCGAAATACACTCTCAAACCTCTTGTTAGTCTTATGCCATAGGTTTCATAGGCCATTCCCATACACTTCAATGGTAATTGGCTTTGTATGCTTGCATGCACTCTGTGTGTATATAGAACTTGTGCCATTTTTCTACTGCGTACGTATGCATAAAAATATAGATTTTATTGTAGTTGAAAGTTCTTAAAAAAAAAAAAAAAATCACTTTATTTGAACTATTTCGGAGTAGTTCAAAATTTGTTAGTTTGAGATCTCTCTCCTACGCTACAAAGCACAGTTTGGTAAGATATAAAAAAAAAAGGAATTTTTGAATTTTAATTAATTTATAATTAGTAATTGAAAGCTATCGCGGTTAAAAAATAATTTTTTTTATTGCGATCGCTACAATGCTATTCACTTATATATTTAAAAAAAAAAAAAAAAAAAGTTTCCTATAATTATAGCAAAAAAATTATAGGAAGCTGTTATAAATATGCATATGCTAATGTATTTGGTGAAATCTGGTATTAAAATATTTCATCTGACTGCCCCGTTTGGTTTAAGAAACACTTAAGAATGGTGGGTAGTGGTTCTCTCATTGATTACACCCGTCATTCCAGTTCTAGGCGTGAGTTTAGCTTCTTAAAAAATAATTATTATCTTAACTAAATCCAAGTTAGGAAAAGTCAACTATCGGCTAAGCTTAAGAAATTTTATAAATTCATAGACTCTATAAACGTAATGTTAAAGGGTTCATAGATACCATCGTTACTACTACAGCTGCTGTTTTTGCTGACGCCTTGGAAAAGATCCAATGTAAACAAAAACGAAAATCTATTTGGTGCACAATTCGATCGTAACACTAAATTTTGTGATCCCTCAATGTAGCAAATATGGGCGTAGTCGCGCGAATACAAGACTCATTCACAATTCAACCAAAAAACCGTACTCAGCGTAAAACTCAATTCGAAAGGTGAAAAGTAAATACATAGACTATTAGAGGGCGGAATTATGTACCTGCCCCACTCACCCTTTGGTGAAGATCTGGAAAAAATTTAATATTTGTCTTAAATTTTTTTTACTTGTTTCTGGGTTTTTTCTAAACATAATATTTTTTTTGGAATCTTTTATAGCAAGTTGCTATAATTTTTTTCTAAATTTCTATTGTACAGTCTAAATATATGAACAGCGACTGTAAGATGGGAAATAATTTTTAAATTGTAATCACGCAACATTTATTCTCAAACAAACAAACAAACAAACAAACAAACAAATAAATAAATAAAGAAATAAAGAAATACATAAATAAGAGCTGAACTATGTCACAAAATTGTTGTTACAAAACGTGTAAATGTTCTTGAGCCGAGCTATTCATTCATTCAATCATTCAGACCCACATGCCGCCAACTACAAAATATTTTATAACTCAACTCAACTCGCGTTGCCACAATTCATTCCAACACATTTATTTGTTTATCTTCTAATTACTGTAAAGTTTTCCTTCTTTCTCGTTTGTTTGGTGTTGTTTACATTTTTCTTTCGTACCCTTTTACAGTATTGCGAGCATTGTGGGTCAAAGAGGGACGTGGTCAGGTCAACTTTTTATTGCGGTTGCTAATGTTTTTGTTTATTTAGGTTGCTTTTATGCGAATTTTTATTCTTCAATAGAATTGTTTTTGTTGGGCTTTCAGCATTGTTGTTTTTGTTTTGTTTATCATAGAAAAGTGATTTTCTTTTTGAATGAGATGAACGAAAACAAACAAACAAAAAAAAAAAAACAACTTATTTAATTGATATATTTTTTAAAAATTCTTTTTTTGTATTGTTTGTGTGTAAATTTCTATCAAAACAAGTAGGAAAACCAAAAACAAAAAGAAAAAATCTTTGTGCTTCGAGTAATTACTTTAAACGGATTCAATTTGCGCAACTTTTTTAATTTCTCGCTTTGTGCACAATTGGTTTTTCAGAAGTTCACATTTTTTTGTTTTTTGTTTTTTTTTTCGTTTTTTTCGTTTTTTTCGTTTTTGCCCAACATTTCTGTTATCTCTCACTTCGGTTTCTTTCAAGCGCAGTTGTTTTCTATTTAGAGTCATTTGTTTTTGTTGGTTGTTTTTAATGCTTTTTTTTTTGTTTCGAGAAGAAAAATCTTTCTAAATATTTTATATAATAAAACAATTAAAAATTCTGACTTCATAAATTGAGAGAAAAAACTCTCATGCTAGTTCTACTTTTGTTTGATTTGATTTGTTGTGTTTGTTGTTGTTTGTTAGCTTTACAAAACCACTTAAGCTTTGACCCTTGTCAACCAACTCATGCGTTATTTCTTTCTAGTGTGTTACGAATGATGTGTTTTTTCTTTTTTTTGATATATAGCACATGAAAATTTGCATTATAGTGTAAATAATGAGACGCGTATGTATTGTACAGGTTGTGTGCCAAACGCTTTGTTCTGCGGCGGTTAAAACAAGCGATCGGTGAAATGCGTGATCTCTCCGACTTCAAAAGAGGGAAAATCGTTGGTACTCGGTTATGGGAGCGTTTGTGACAAAAAAACAGCTGAATTATTTAACGTTTCACGAGCGACAGTATCCACAATAATGACACAATAGTGGATAAAACTCAAAGGAAGAATTATGGCCAGACAACATGGAACTACCGCAGCAAAGGTGACAGCAGAACTCAACACTCACTGTTTCGACAAAAACAGTGCTACGGAAGATCCACAGAAGGGCTGCAATTGCTAAACCCTTAATATCAGGTGTTCATATTATTTTGTCCATCCCCTGTATATAAAAACTAATTTTAATCAAGACTTAAAAAAAATAAAAATAAAAGAGAAAAATCATAAATCTATTACAACATGATGTAGGGTACCTTCTAGTGAATATTTGCGGATAATAATTTTGTATTTTATTTTATTATGTAATTTTTTTTTTTTTTTTTTTTGTAAAAATTCTTCATTTGTTTTTATTATTAATTTGTTGTTAAAGTGTAAATGACTAAAAAGAGAGAGAGAGAGAGAGAGGGAGGGAAAGAGACAATGAAACAGATTAAATATTATTCGGCTTCTCAGATAAAAAACTTCACCATAAATTCTCATAGATCATGATGAAGATGATACTTCAAGCAGCAGCATCAGCAACAAACACCTAAGCACTTAAGCAGCATAAACCAAAATCGGAATTCAAGTGCTATTCACACACACACACACACATACATACATACAAACATACATATAATATATAACCAGCTCCTGTAGTCTTTGCTTTTTGTGTTACAAAAAAAAAAAACAACACAAAAGTTTACTTGGTTGCTTAGAAAATATGAAAAGTAAATTTGCATATTTTTCGTTTGTCTGTTAAGAGAAAAGGTTGGTCGGTTGGTTGGTTGGTTGGTTGGTTGTGTGTTGGGATCGGGGTTGGGGTTGAGGCTTTGGAGGAATGGTGTTGACTGTACTTCACTGGGTGACTCTGTGTTGTAAACAAAAATACCGTTATCGGTGTTGTTTTATACACATACATACACACACACACGCACATAGTCACACTTACAAAACTACTTAAAGCATTCTCTTGCTATTTGCTTCTCCCTCGCACCCATCCACCCTTCCACCTACACAGCAAAACTCAAAATTGTGTTAAATTTTACGCATTTATTTAGCATAACAATGCAACGGAATATTTTTCAGAAGGAAGTGGCACAAAACTTTAAGTTCATTTTATACTACAATACACATATATTGTATGGAGAGAGTGAGAGATATAGACAGGATGAGGTAAGGGGTGAGGGTGAGATAGAGGGATTGAGTTTTTGAATTAAGTTGAAGTTGTTTAACTGCTTGCCTGTTGTCCCCGGCTTACATTATGCACACAATACACAATACACTTTGTATTGCTGTTGCTTGTGGTTGTTGTTAGTATATTGTGTGGCAAAATTTGTATATGTGTGGGCTATACAGTTATTCCACTACAGCAGCAGCAGCAGCAGTAGTTGTAGTCCTAGTTATCATCATCATCGTTATCGTGTTTATCTCGAGTGTTTGCTACCATGCATATGGTGCTGAGTGCAGCAGCAACAGCAACAGCAACAGCAACAGTAGCCATGAAAAGTGAGAGGCAGGAGAACGATTTCGTATATAAAAGTATATCAAGTCTTTTAATTGTTTTGTGTAGTAATACTGTTGTAGTACAATAAAATGTGCTAACGAACTTACTAATTTTTACACTCACAAAACTTTTGGTATTGTGGTTGTATTCAAAAAACAAAAACAAAAACAAAACAAAAAAAATTAAAATTGTGTACGAAGGCATGATGTTTGTAATTTCAAGTATGTTCTTATAAAACAAGTTTAAAGGCTATAATTTGTTTTTTGTTTTTTTTTTGTTTGTTTGGTTTTTGCTTTTCCATTAATAAGTGCTTCGCTTGTGCTGGTGTATGGTAATTTGAATCCGAAACAGTTAGTTGAAACTCCATGCCTGTAAAGGCATGCAATTTTTTAATCCCTTACAACAAATCCGGAGTAATCTGTATTTGTTAATAAGCTTGCTGCTCTTGCCAGAAGGAGTCAATAATTTAGTCGCCAAAAGAAGGCGTGAATGTATACTGGCCATGCCCACAAATGCAGCCAAAAAACAATTTCTACTTGTTGTTCTACATAAGACGTATGCTGCACTAATTTTATCATTCATTCACCCTTAGCCCTTAAAACTGGGCGTCAGAGATGTTACAAGTTATATACATTTTATATTGGCATTGAAAATCGAATTCGTTATAGCCATGTCCAGGCGGTGCCACGCCCATAAATTATTATATCTGATACAAACATACATTTGACATTTGGTACATAAACTAACTTATCCATATATTAGCTAAAAGGTGGGCGCGATCGCTTCAATGATACACGCTAACAACGTACAACATTTGCTAAGCAAAAAAGTTAATCAAAGAAATTTTAATTCTATATGTATCTACCACGCCCACTAGTTATAGAGGTATAACAACAATTGTATAAGAATTCCTCCTTAGAGGACGTGGCCTTCTTGTCCATATATCTAAATCATATTATATGTCTGTACGTCTGTCTATTTACATATTTGTTTATGAGGCCAACTGGCGCCGTCGTAAACTTTTAAAATGAAACGCTGAAGCTTAGGAAACTTTTTAAGAGAAATTAATGTAATATCAAATACGGACACGCCCATATTCAATAGATTTCATATTTATCAGATTTTTTATTTTTTTTTTTGTTAAATTTTACTAAAACACTTGAGAGAGAATTATTCACATTTATTATTTAGAAAAAGCAACATTAAACCTTTCGTTTGACATATTGCACACATACATAGTTTACGTCATGCAAATACTATACTAAGTTATATATTGGACATGTCTTATTGTACAGTTGGTGGGAGTGCTGTTCTCTTTTTTTTCTTTTTTCCTTAGTTTTCATTATGAAATGAAGTGTTTCTAATTATACCTGTTTCCATGCCCTTCAACACTTTGTCTTGTCACTCTGGCAACCACACATATTTATTCATTTTTGTGGTCTTGTTTATTGTTCATTCTCTGTGTCCCTTTTCTTTTTCTGATGATGAATTTTTTACACAAAAATTACTTGTGTGCATATACTTCTTCTTCTTCTTCTTCTTCTTCTTCTTCCATTTTGTTATATATGTGGTATATTCTTCTATTACTACTTCCGTGTTTCATATTCTTTTCCACTTCACTCATGTCTACGATGCATGGTAGTTGGTAGTTGTACGATTGTGAAAAGTTTAAATGCTTAATTATTTATGTTGAAACAGTCGTTTTTTGTTTGAGGGGGAGTACTGTAAATATATATCATTAAATATACAACAAAAAGAAACAAAGAAAGATTTTTGATTGCATTTCATTCGTATTTACCTGAAAGTAAGTAGAGTGTAAAGTAAGTGGAGTAGAAAGTGTTGAACCTTTTTACTGAAACCTGAGTTTATCCCTTCTCCAATAAATGTTGTGCTGAAACAAACTTAACTTGCTGGATTTACTTTGGAGCTCTGATAAGCGAACTAATTGAAATGCTTGAGTACTTCAAGCTGTAAAAATATTGAATATTTCTGTTTATCTTTTTTATGTCCTCCCTTTGGGATGCTATAACTCTCATCAACTAAGTTGATCGCTGCATTTGCAATATGAAAAAGTTCAGGTCAGACTCAGACAGACTCTACAAATAATATATATTCTTGATCAGTAACAAAATTTCAATCGATCTGGTCAAGTCCGTTCATTTCGATAAGCGGAAAATCTGGAAAGAATATTCTAGTATCTGTACATAAAATCCAATTTAAATTAAGTGAAATCTAACAAGTGGCACGCCTACAATATACAAAATTCTATTCATAAACCATAAAAATTGAACGTATCGGTATGTTTATGTAATTGCATCGATTTAATTTATAATTTATAAAAGAAACCTCATGCAATTTGTAATTTGACACATTTTCTATATAGATGAGAATATGCCACGCCCATTTTTTGTATAAAAAAAAGAGTATTTAAGATTTTAACTTAAACCAAATTTAATTTTTTTTTAAACCTTTCACCTTAGCGATGAGGGTATACCACAGTTTGATCAGCACACAAAACTAAGTCGTTCTAAACATGTATGTCCATGTATCCGTATGTCTGTTTGTCTAATCCATCTATATACCAAAAATAGGTGTGGTCGGATAAAGGAAGCGCTCACAACGTACAAAATATATCATTCATCGTAAAACGCGACTTGCAAGCTGTCACGTAATACATAGATTATTAGAAGGTAATCATATATGTGCCATGCCCACTGTTATACTGCATGTGCAGGGTATTTAAGATTTGGCCTAAGCCTTACTTGTGTTTGCTTACTTTTAATATACACACAATTATGTATAAACCGGAAATTTAATTAACTGAAAGTTAATCTTAAAAAACAATACATACCTCGTCTCCACACGTTTGCATATTGGGAGCATATGATATAGGAGGCGGCAGTAACTGTTTCCATTGGGCTATGCAGTTAATTACTTTAGTGATTATAAAATGATTAAAGTTGCGGTCAACTCTATTAATAATTATGTATCATAAAAATAATAACAACAACAACAACAACAACACCAATAACAGTAACAATATTAATAATAACAAAAATCAAGCATAACGTTCATAAAAATTAATATTATACTTGATTGCCGTGCCGCATAATGAGTTTCCATTAATGGCCTTGTCATAGCTTTACTGCTTGACTACTGTCCACGCATATCCTGATCCACCTGCTGTATTACTACCATAGAACCAACGAAACAATGCTGCTCAGTAGAATTTTTATAGAAGTGATTACAATATTTGTATACCCTTCACATAAGATGGGCGGTATACTAAGTTTGTTCTTTCGTTTTGCAACATCCAGAAGGAGGCATTAGAGATCCTACAAAGTTTATATATTCTTGATCAGCATGAAAAACTGAGTCGATTTAGACATGTTCGTCCGTTTGTCCGTATGTTAAGATGTGGCCCAAGCCAAATTCAGTTTTTTTCTTTGTTAAGTTTATTTAAAGATCACGGGAAATACAAGTGTTTTTGATTATTATGGAGATGGTAGCAATATAACAGTTTTTTTTTTTTCTTTAAATCATCTTTTATTTCATTTGTTAACCCGTTAATGTCATTGTAGGTAAGTAGTATAAATTGTCAAATGTGGCCGCATTTCTGTTTTATTAAAAAAAAAAAAAGAGAAATTTCATGTGTCCGTCAGTCCACAATTAAGTAGCAACGCTTATAATAAGTAAAGTTTATTATGTTACGTCCTCTAATAGCCATAATATTGTTCATATAGCCTTTTTACAATACTATCCAACAACTTCTCCTTGTCCCTTGTTCAAGTGATTTTTATGTCCTTTCCCTCAAATGAAGCTTATACTCAGTTTATTCATTCAGTTGGCTACACGCAAAAAGGAACTCTCAGTTGCGGTTGAGACTTATCATATATTCTTGATTGGCCTCAAAATCTGAGTCGATGAAGCAAAATCGCTTAAGAGTCACGCCCACAATATTAGGCAGTAAAACTTATATTGAGCTTTTCAATTAATATGAAAAAAATGGGCATGGTGGCATATTTTATACGCCTGAGTTCTGTTTTGACATTTTGTTGTAAATCTTTTTACTAAAGAGTAGCAACAAAGTACCTGCCACTCCCATTTTTTACACGTACAATATGTGTGGCAGATGTTTTCAATTCGGTTCATTATAAATTATTTAATTTTATTTGTTTATATTTATACAAATCACTCATTTATTTATTAATGACATTTGACAACTTGTGCGTAATCAACCATATCACGTTCACAACAATATATTTAATATTGATTGTTATACCCTCTCCATCTAAGCGATGAGAATATATTAAGTTTGCTAATCCGTTTGTAACACCCAGGTAGCATAGTATATATATTATTGCTTAGCATTAAAATCTAAATCGATCTAAACAAGTCTGCCTGTTGTTGGCTGTCTCATTTCTAGTAAACTTTAGGATATTTAGTCAAAAATTTTGCTTTTTATTGTGAAGAGATATTTAAAATAGAACAAAATCGGTTGAAAGCCACGCCCACAATTGACAAAAATCTATTTATTTGCTGCAAAAGTTTGATGTATAAAATTGAAAAAATATTTATAATGATGCCATTTATCGTGTAGTATGACAGACACGCCCACAATGGACAAATGTTTCACAATTTGTATTGACCTTTGATCTATGAAATTGACAACCGGGAAAATGGGCGTGGTCAAAATTTACAAATTACCTTCATCTGACGTATAATACAATGCATTGTTAGATGCCGACATAATTAGATATTAGCCGCGCCCACTTAACACTTTATATTAAAATGGTGGGTATTTAAGATTCGGCGCAGTTTTCTTATTTGTTTATACTTGATTTATGTATCAATATATTGCTGGTAATATGAATGCTTATGTTGCAACCAATATAATAATTGAAGCGAGCAGAGTACAACATGCTTGGTTTGTTGCGATATATGCCGTTACTTTTTTTAAATAATATTCTAAACTAATTAGTTTGGTTGAAGATTTACGTTAATGGGCCTGATGAAGACTCTGACACATTAAAATAATTTGTGAGGCCAACCGGTTTTGCTGTACAAACGCTTTTCCAAATTATCTCATTAAACCCTTCGACGGTCACTTTAAAGGTCGCCGGAATTCAGTCGAAAAAGAAAACAGTGCGATGCCTCAGAGTTGCGCAGAAGCCACAAGTCTAGGGTTTACCTGTTTCGTTTCAAACTTTGATTTTCTATAATTTTTTATTTATGGTATAAAAAACAATTAAAAACATATTATTTTGTGTCTATATATGTACGCAAGCATAACTTTGAAGCAATAACGGCTAGGAAATGGAGGAAATTGTGCAAACAACACAAAATATACAAAGCGTTCGTTCGTACAAGGCTTACGGGAGTAATTTTTTGTTTTCGTTTTCATTTTTGTTTTTGTTTTTGTACACATATCAACACAAGTATTAAAAATTAATAATTATTTAAGAACTTATATTGAAATCAATATTTTATGATTTTTTTTTTTTTTTAATTTTTTTTTTATATTTTTATTTTTATTTTTGTACTTCATAAATATTTACCTTGTATTCACATCTGTATGCTTATACATCAGCTGGCATTATAATGCTGGATATAAAGTAACAAACATTAAAAATATTACTTTCATAGTTGCAGCATTGTGGCCTCAATCAATTTACTCCCTGCACACAACAGCAAGCCGCACACGTTGTGTATGTGTATGTGTATGTGTATGTGTATGTGTATGTGTATGTGTATGTAATACATTCAAGCTTATATATACAATGCATAATTTATTTACTTACTTACCTCTACTGCATGCACAGTACAAGCACACACACAAGTCATGCATGATACGTACCTTGATAGCCCCGCTCTCTAGATAGAATCCTGTGTGCTCTGTGTCCTTCTCGCTTATTCACCTTCTCCTAATGCTACACTATTTTGTATAAACACACACATTCATATATATATATATACCATCATAACTAATGTCTACTAATGGACTCTACTGTGCAAAATGCATCCATCACATGCTTAGTTTGTTGAGTCAATCAATTGAAAAATTCATGTTATACTCTTACTGTGGCTGTCTGCTGCTCTCAACCCCCTCTTGCCAGTCAACGAAAATGTCATCTAACAGCAATGTTAGCACAACACATTACAACATACCTTTTGTGTGTGTGTGTGATGCGGTGCGGTGCGGTGCGGTGCGGTGCTTTGTTATTGTTATTGTTGCTTTGGGCTAAAGTGCCAATGATTCCAATTCAATGAACACATTAGGTTTCTCTTGCATTGCACACATAAACACATGCACTGTTTGCATGTACAGAGGTACAGGCTACAAAATCATAGCAAAATAATAATATTTTCAAAGTGTGCAACATAAGCATTTTACATTTTTTTAAAGAAATGTCTTTTTTTCTTTTCTTTTCAAATTCCATTAAAGTCCTTTTCCTTTGCAGGGACCACTTTTCATTTTTGATATTTCCGTTACATTTGTTCTAAAATGGTTTGTACACCAGACGTTCAATGATTATTTGGTTGTGTTGTACACATAACAACAACACTTGCAGTCTGTAACACTGTGGCCGAACATTAGTGATGGATTGTTTTTGAAGATTATTTTGTTGATTTATAAAAAAAAATATTCAAAATCAATAAAAATCGTTAATACACAAACCTGTAAATTGTGAAAAGAACTGATATTGATAATAAACTTGATAATATTGAACAACAATCGATATTAAATGATGTTTAAGGACAGGTTCATAAGTATCGATATTAAGTTGATATGTATCGACAACATATTGACATATACCAGCAATAGTTTACTTTCTGAATTATATACATATGTTCATTCCTTATTCTGGCTTTGGCATTGAATAGGTGTTTAATTTGTTTTAGCCTGTGTTTGTGTTTATTGAATATTTCTACTCGCCAACTATTTCACCAGACTCTTTATACTGATTTATAACCGATTTCCTTCTTTTATTGTGTATTGTCATACATAAAACATTCCTGAAGGTTATGACAAATTCTTACCTGTCGTAAGAGCATTCTTACTTCATTCAAGTGATGTTGGTGAGAATAGGAAGAAACTCAAGAATTCATTTCTTTACAAACGAAAAAGGATTTTTATTTTCTTCCATTTATTATTAATTTCGCATTTATTTTCTTTTTATGCATAACTCTAAAGAAATTTAATTTTCTTTTCTAAACAAAATTTTTGTTTACTTTAACGCGAACACACACACACACACATATATATATATATATACTCAAATGAACACATGAAATTTATGCATAGAAAATTATATCAAAAGAAAATAATTTAGTTAGCTGCACTAGGTTGTAGCTGTTGTTGTTATTATTGTTGTTGTTTTATGTTAACATAACCAATACATTCCAATGCGCACACATATATACGGCAGCACATAACGCAATATAACACAAAACACAAACACAAACACAAACACAACCATTTAATGAAGTGTTCACCGAGTGCTACGTTTTGTTAAAGTACATGCTCTTGCATTCAGGCGCTGCTGTTTGTTTGTGTTTGTGTTTATTTTATTTTATTCAATTTTTTTTATTTTTGCGAGTTTTTTTTTTTTTTTTTTATAGGCAAAACACATTCATTGTGGCGTGACATTCAATTACTGTTTATGCAATTTTATGCCACAATTTTATGTTGTTTCCTTAACCGAGTTTTATATTTGTATATATATATATATATATTATGAACTTACACTATATAGTATTCTTGCATCTTTCGCCATTTCTATACGTTTTTTTTTTTTTTTTTCTGTACTGCTGCAGCAATGTATAAGAAAAATTGTTTCTCGTTTTGTATGCTAAACCGAGAACGTGAGCGTATCTAAGGAAACGTAATGTGTTTGTGCGGGCGTGTGTATGCGCACTTTATAAAATTATTATTAGAGGAAAGTTGAAAGTGAATGAAAATGAAAATGGCATGAGGAGAGAGGGATCAGGGTGGAAGGCGAAGTGGAAGCATCATCAACAATAATAGTAGCAGTGACGGTGACGGTGACGGTGTCGGTGTCGGTGTCGGTGGCAGTGCCAGCAAAATATGTTTATGCCACTTTCTCCAATGAAATTATTATGAATTTTTCAAAACCGGATTTACTTCAAAGTTGAATATTTTATTAGCGGCAAAATCTTGGTACAATAATACATAAAAAAGAAGGAACGAAGGAAAAGAAGAAAATGTCTCAGATTATGTGTTTGCTGGTAAACACGTACTACAACAGAAAATATGTTAAATTTGTAATGAAACTAGAAAATAGAATAAATGATGTGCACTATCTTGCCACCTCCCTTTCTCTCTCTCTCTCTCTCTCTTTCTCTTTCTCCCACTATCTCTTTGACTACCGAAAATATGTGGCTTAGGTTTGTAAATTATAGAAGAAATGAAAAAGAAAGATAACTTAGATTATGATACAAATTGACTTTAATAGATTTTGTGAGAATGTTGTGCAACATGCGACTGCTGAATTTATGTACAATTTGTTTATCAGTTCTTTATCAATTTTTTCACATTGTCCGTCACTACTTGCATGTGTCAATATTTTATTGTGATTGGAAATGTTTTATTATCAATATTTCAATTTGTCCGTCAGTCCCTCTTTGATTACATTTAAAAAGATTGATTACCAGACACGCCCGTTCCTACATGAAAAACTCACTTTTATTTAGAATTTTGTATTGAAATATAATTTTCACTTATAATCGTACTTGAGTAGTTACTACACTTATAAACATGCCACGCCCACTTGCTTCTTAACATGTTAAAGATACATGGTGGCCATCACTTTTGCAAAATAAATGAAAACGTAACATTCTTAGAATCTCTTTCCTATATACGAAGAAAGTTTCCATAAAGAAAAATTTACAATTTTTTAAAATTGTTTCCTTCCGACTTTAGAACCTTTTGTTATGTACGACTTCTATTAAAAGCAATCTTTATGTGGCAAAAAGTTCGATCAACACTTTATGTAATAAAATTAGTCAAAAATTTCAATCAAATCGGCCTATTTTTAGAATCTCTCCTTCACTTTCCTTTGAACGATTTTTAATGAAGTGAGTTTTATAAGGCGGGTAGTGTTACGATAAGATGTCGTGACCAAGCCCAGTCTGCTCTTGGGAACCAATTTAACATCACTTTTTAACTTGTTAGGAGTACGGTACAGAATTGACTTGTTTTTTATTTTTTGTAATTTTTCAACATAAGCTTAACAAACTTTATCATTTTTGTCACGTTTTATTATCGTTGATATTATATAAAGTATAGGCGCATATAAAAAACTACTAATTATGTTTATTATGCACTCTATCGCAGTGATGGGGGCATATTAAGTTTGGTATTCCGTTTGCTACATCTAAAATGGAGTATTAGAGGTCCTACAAAGTATATATTCTGGATTAGCATCAAAAACTGACACCATTTAGTTAATTTTGTCCGTGTATCTATCTATTGTTGGCACTCTTACGGTCTTAACTTTTGAGATATTCAGCAAAAATTCTGTTACAAAAATTGCGCTTCGACGCTTTAAGAATTCGGTACACATACTAGTACTATTTAGTCCTTCCATGGATATGCCAAAAATGAATGAGATCAGACAGACAGACAGACATGCCTACATTACTATACTAGTCACAAAATTCTACTTGTATGTAAATGAATATTTTGTACACTACTAGAGGGTGCAATCAAGTATATGCCACGCCCATTATAGTTGAGGTAATGAAAAGTATTTAGAAGTTGGTTGAAACTAGAGTTTTTTTATTTGTTTTTTCTATATCCTATCATACCGCCTCTCTCACTCTCTCTTTGACAAACTTGCATTGAGAGTTTTCTCTTTTATTGGTCGCAAATGTTCCGGTTCAGTCGGTGTTCAGGGTTTTTTTTTTTTGTTTTTTCATTTCTATCAAAGAAAAACGTGTTAATTAATGCAATCAAACGAAGTTAAAATATGTTGTGAAAGTTTATAAAATTGTAAAAAACAATAACAACAACAATAACAATAACAAAACTTATGTGTGAATATTAATTAGATATTTTTCCCCAGAATCTTTAATCAACTGTGCGCTCGACTCGTTAAATTAGAAAATATTTAAAAATGTTTTAAAATGCCTCCGTAAACAGGGATTTATGGATTCATTTGCTTTATTATTAAACAAATAAAGAATATTTTTTAGAATGTATAAAAAGAAATGAAAAATTCACTTGTAGGCGTAAAAAATTTCAAATAAAATTTGGTTTAGATCGTAAAAGATAACAACTTACACATTGAATTCTACGCTAAGTAATGTTTTTTGTAAATTGTAAGTGTGTTCTTTACACGAACTCTCCTATTTTTAGAAAATCGATGCGTGCACTAATTCATAGTAAATGTCGCCACCATATGTCGTCGTTTAATTTCTGTGGCTAATGAGTGATTATTATCGCTTGTGGGCGTGGTTGTTCATTAATTTTACTCATTTTTTATAGGCAAGTACTGACGCGAATTAAGAATGTTCTAAATTTAAGGTTAATGTTTCAATTTGTGGCGATCGTGAAGCGTTCTTGCTTATTATTAGCACGGACGTATGGACATTGTTAATACCATTCAAATTTTTACTTTATAAATATATGTACTGAGCAAAATACTTGAATTTAAATGAAAGGGGAAAAAAATAAATTTAAATGAACTTGTTGTGGTGGTTAGTGTTAGTTATGGTAGCAAACGTTTAATTGAAAAACCTATAATTAAACTTTTCTTCTCAACACCTAACCGCAACAGCGATATGTTTTCTTTTATTCATCTTACAATAAACGCTGAAGGCCTTTCAACTCACACACTAAACTTACTGCATCATCATAACCATGATAGAGAAGTAAAGGATAGGTGGGTGGAGGCAACTCAATCTTATTCTAGTACTGCCGCTGCCGTTGCTGCTGCTGCTTCTTTTACCGTTTCTTATTCCCTTTGGTGGCCCTTTGGCTTGTTCTTTAACTTGTATCGTTAATGTTTGTATTGCTTGGTAAATTTTTCCCTTCTTCTTTATTTGTTTTGTTTTTTTTTTGTTTTGTTTTTGTTTTTGGTTTCTCAACAGTACTCGTTTTAATATGTTTTCAAGTTTTCCGGGCAAATTCCTCTTTTATTACGTTCATTTATCGAGAAACCGACTGTAAGAAACAACAACAAGAAAAAAAGGTCCATAGGTCTATAGATTAAGCGTACGCCAAATCTAAGAGACCCCACCATCATTATCTATATCTATCTTATGTTAAGTTATGTCTTTTTTACATTTCGTCATACCTTTTTTTTTTTTTGGAAAAATCTGCATCAATTTGTTTCATTCATAAACCGTTTGAATGTAAAAATGATGGACTAATTTCGATTTTCTTTTTTATACAAAATTGACTGAAATCGAAATATTAAACCTACCCTAACACGCAAAGCTTGCCAAAGTTGTGAACCAGTCCGTGAACCGATTTTGCCCATTTTCATATTGATGCTGAATAAGTATACTAATCGCACACATATCGATATCTTTAAATTTGCAAACGTCCCTGAAGGCGTGTCATTTGCATTATAAAACTTCAGGCTGACAAGTTTCAACATGATATGTCAATGCGTGCAGCTGTGAAATTACTGGAAGAAAACATACAAATTCACAGTGACAGACGGATGGACAGAACGTCAATTTTGGAGAATGCGGCTCGGCCCATTCTAGTACTTACAAATGTTTGAATAAAACCAATATACCCCTATATCATTGTGGTGGTGGATATAATAATAACAACAACAACAACAACAACAACAATAAGATGAACAAAACAGAAAAAAATTCACAATAAAAATTGCAATTTTAACTGTTGGCGCAACAGCGCCAAACAAAAGCATACACAAAGCTCACACTTCATATGGTTGAAGGAATATAAAATTCTTTTGCTTTTTCCCATTTAAACTCTGCATACATGTACGCACGCATGCACGCACACAAACACACAAATTGTACAAAATCTGATTGTGTGCATGTGTAAACAAGTGTATGCACCGTTTTCTTTGGATAGAGAAACTAAAGTAATTTCTCACAACAACAGTTGTAGCATAGTTGCCATTCATGTTTATTCTTTTATTTCCTCGTGCTTTACGCTTTTCTTTCCCCCTCTAACACTCGGTGCTTTCTAGGTAGTGGATGGAATCAAAAATTAAAAACGTCCAAATGTACGATAATTGCAAAATGAAAAGGCAACCTCAAAAATTATATTGAATTAGTCCAAGTGTTCATAGCTTTACAAAAAAAAAAAAAAAAAAAGGTATGAATGCCACCCTCTCTGTCAGGCAGGGATGTTTGTAATTATGGTAGACAAAATAATTTTCCAATTATAGTGGATTCCAAATAAATACTTGAAATAAATTAAGAGTGAGGAGTTTAAATTTGATTTAAAAAATCAATTTATTTGAGAAATATTTTATATTGTTTTATAGATTTCACTGTTTATGGCAATAGGGCATCCACTAGGAGCCGTCAATATCAAAATCTTATCATAACCCTTTGTAGGTATAAAATTTCATGGGTTCACATGTTTGATTGGTTCCAAAGAAATCCGTGTAATTTGTAAAAACCGTGTAAGAAAAGGTATAAACCATAACTTTGAAATACAAATTAAACAAAAAGAACTCGAATCGTGTAACCATGAATTTGTTTTGAAAAAATCGCGCAAAGGGAGAATTTCTCCTTCCTGCCTGTAGGTACCAATTGAACGTAAGCGAAATAAGTCAACTTTAATGCAAAATTTGCTGTTTAGATAACTTAGCGTTGCCATAGCCACGCCTACAATTTCCAAAAACCTTTTTTTCAAGCACAATTTTACAGTAAAGTTAATGGATGAGATTCTATGTTGTGAGTATAATGAACACATACTAAAAAGGGCGTAGCACATGTCACACCCACTTTATTTAAGAATTTTGTAGTAAATTGTCCATCTCATAAATACCTCATACTTGTAAAAACATTGCTGCAATCAATTTGTATTCAAAAGTGAGCTTCTAGTTAAGTTTTTAAAATAAAATCCAGAAATTTATGACAAAATTACTTTCAATTTAATTTACTTTATTCCTTTATAACGTGTACACAATATGTCTAAATAAAAAGCTTTCTCCATTATATAATATTATATAAAGCCATGTCAGAATGTTAGATTACACTTGTTGTAATAATAATACGAAGTTTCCTTTCATACCCTAATGAAGGTTATTAAGAAACATTGAGAAAAATACAACTCAAGTTGGCTTAGGTCGCATCTAAAGTAATACTTTACAATTTTGAATGCAGCAAAATGTGTGTGAATGCTTAATCACTTATTGATTGAATTTTAGGCCAAAAAGATTTTTGAATAAAACATTTGTTATCCGACCTCGCTCACATTTAATGTATTTCAAATTATTATCTAATATAAATATAGTTTTATTTTTGTATTTTAGTTGTGGATTTTTTTTTTATTGGAGGCGTGGCACTGATCGTTTCTCGTCAAATTAGTTTTTTATGCAGAAACAAAGAATGGTTTCATAGAATGTCAAAATCAATATCAAAAATGGATTTAGATGGTGTGGAAAATGAACCAACAAACTTAATAAACCGCCATCTTAGGTGAAGAGTACAAAAAAGAACAATTTATATAAAAGTAAGTAAGAAAACTAAATTTGGCTTAGGCCAAATCTTAAATACCCTCCTCATCATGGTGAATATGGTTTTTTGTAAATTGTTGGCGTGTCTGTTATGCGACCCATTTTTGCCCATTTTTGGCATATCGATGATTGGGATAACTAAAAATATGCATACTAAATTTTACCTTAATAGCTCATTTTTTGTGGCAGAGAATATATATAATTTAAAGGGTCTCTGAGGTCTCCTGCTGGATGTTGAAAACGAAAGAACAAACTTAGTATACCCTCATCACTACGGTGGAGGGTATCAAAAGTAGAGGAAGTAAATCTTAACTTTCTACCTCTACATACAAAAATTAGGCATGGCAGGTACCCTTTTTTTGCCCTCTCCACTTTATATCATCTGTATAAAATAAAGTTTAATTTTGCGTCAAAGAAGTATTTTTTTTTTTAATTTGTGCAAGTCTCTTTTCCGACCACGCCCATTCGTACGAAATGTTAAGTTTGTAAATAAATTTTTGTTGACTGTAGGCGTGGCTCTTGGCCGATTTCGCCCCATATAAATAGTTAACTGAGCAAAGACACGAGAAATGTTTGTAAAGAATTTCAGCTCAAAATGTAAAATTTTGCGTCCGCGGGTGTTCCAACAACAGACGTACCCAAGGAGGATGATGTCCAGATTGATTTACAACTAAAGTGTAGGATTTGAAAAACACTTAAGAGTTTGCAAAATGAAATGTAATTAAATATTGACAACAACTGCAACAACAACAACAACAACAACAACAACTGTAAAGAATTTGAAACACAATATCGAATATCAAATAAAAAGTTTATCAAATATGTTGCAAAAGAAAGGAAAAAATATTTATAAAAAAAAAAATTTGTATAAATAAATAAACTATATACATATATAGACTCATACATTTGCAATTATAGATATTTATGTATGGTGTAGTTATGGTATATATGATATATGGCATATATAATAAAACATCTCATCTCATATTTCTCTTGGTAAGTTTTTCCATCAACATTTTTACAGTTTTAAAAGAAATATTTTTACAACTAGAGAGAAATAACTTTTTTTTTTTTTTTTTTCTTTTTAGTTACTAATAATACATGTTACAATAACAACAATAATAACTCATTTGTAGGTATTTTTTTCATACATACAACTTCAACAAGAATTTCTATTGAACGCATTCACATATGGAGTGGGGGGGGGGGGGGGAAGTATTGTAACTGGAAAGTAAGCGCCAGCATTGGAAACTTTATTGACTTGAAAAATTGTCAACTTTATATGTTTTGTTACTAAAAATATTGGAAAAAAAAGTAGAAAAAGAAAAAGAAGAAGAACAAGAAGAACAAGAGCAACTTTTATACCCGTTAGCTAAATACCAGTTTTTTCTTTACTCCTGCCTTTCCCTCTTACTCTCTCCTATTCCCTTCTCCTTTCCTATAATATTTGTTTACAATATTTGTGCACACTGCTGTGGCTGTGTGTGTTTGTGTGGGTGTGTTAGAATAGTACTAACACATTAATAACCAATGTGTTGACAAATATTTTCGTATAAACACATTGAAATATTTTGAAAAGTTGGTCAAGAGAAAAACAAGTAATAAAAAGATACTTTAGGCGTATGCCAAATCTAACATACCACCATATTATTTCTCATCTTTCGCATGATTGATGCCATTTTCACCACTCATTTACCGTTAGGATCCGTTAGAAAAAACAAACTAAATAAGAAATTTCATTTCAAAATTGAAATAAATAGATTTCATTGAATAATTAGAGCGTCCGTGGATGGATTTTGTCCACTTGCAAGTGCTAGTGAAGATTATTGTATCAAATTGTTAGCCGTGACGGACAGAAGGGCTAAATCGACTTTTCCATTAATGCTGATAAAGAATATATATACAATTAGGGGTGTGACTCGTCCCCCTTCTGGTACTTTCAAAACGTTTCAACAAAAACAATATACTCCCCTAATCATAAATCAAACGAAAAGTAAATCGGTCAAGCTCGACCATTTACTTAGCCCCTTAAGTTATACTACAATTAGCTTAGTTGTGGCAGTAAACGCGAGGTGTTGTCGATATAAGTCAGTTCGCGAAGTATCATTATATGGGAAGGGGTTCTAAAAATAATCGAATCGAGTTCAAATTTATTTCAGTTTATTATTAAGTTAATTAACGATTTTTCACAAAATTTTGTCAAAAAATATTAAGAATTGCAATTTTTTGCCATATAAGGACTTTCGTTTTAATGAAACTTTTTATGGAGACAGGTTCTAAAAATGGTCCAATCCGTTTCATTTTCAATAAGATTTCTCTCCGTGCCAATATATGTCCAAATTTTATAAAAATATCTCAAAAAATTTAAAACTGTAGCTTAAGTACAAATATACTTAGATAGACAGACAGAAAGACGGACATGATTATCGATTCAGATTTTGTCTATATGTAGATAATTAAGTTTGTATTTGATGTATTATTTTAAATAATTGCTTAGGATTTAACTGTTAAAAGGATATTTCTAGTACGCCATCGAAGATATAGTTGCAGGAGAATTCTTCACCGTTTCATGTCTAAGCCGAATAACAGATAATTTAATTATCTAATTCTAATAGATAAAAGTTAGATATAATAGTAGATAATATATTTCAGATAATACGTACCAGCTCAAAGATAACTGATAAAGTAACTAATAGCGAATCGTAATTTTTTGCCAGCATTTACAGAAAAAAGGAAAAGAAAAAAAGTAAATTTACAAGCAAAAGAATTCATTACTGCTCAACAGTTGTGCATGCAGCGTATTAATTAAATATGCAAATGAAATGTTGAAATAATGTTTGAACTCGAAAAGCGATCAAGAGCCATAGGACAGAACACTGGATAAATTATACCCAGAGCAACGAGAAAAATAATATTAATAAAAATTCAACTAATTCACATCGAATTCATTACACATTTACATAGATGTATATGTATATGTATATTTACACACGCATAGACACAGAGAGAGTTTGAATTGTAATGAAGCCTGACTGATTATTAATTGGGAGCATAGTTTTTTTTTGTTTTGATTTTGTTGTTTTTGCGTTACTTCAACAACTCCTTCCAAATTGTATTTCATTGAACGTATCAGCCACTCACTCATACACGCAATAGCATAAAATCAAATAATATACATATATTAGCTAGAACTGCTTATATGGGTGTATGTGTGTTTAAGTACACAAAAACACACTGTATCGGTGGGTACTGCACTAGAAAGTTACATCTTTGTCCCTCATTCTCCCACCAACAAACAGCTAAAAAAACACACAAATCGAAAAAAACCTGAATTTCAAATGTATGCAAATAACATTTTAACACATTGAGATTGTTTGCCATGAAATGTTCACATGAAATTAAACAAATATTGTACATGTGTACACACAGGATCAAAGTGTGTCAACTTCAGTGTCGGAACAAACATTTTTATATGCACACATGTGTGTGTGTGGTGGGTGGAGAATACATATATGTGAATAATTTGCCTACGCCGTAGATCAAATATTTTCTCTCTTTATGTTAACTCGCATTGTTTTATAAACTGTTTTAATGGCAGGGTGTTGTTTAATGAGTAAAATCGGTAAAAAAAAATTCAATTCAATATTAAGAGAATCAAATATAAAATTAATTTCGACGTCAACTAGGTACTGCAACAACAACAATTGTACTATTATTATCCATATATATACGAGTATAGTAGTACGATGTCTTGTTAAATCAATCAGTTAACATTAACATTTAAAAAAAAAACAATAACAACAACAACAACACTTAAGTTATATAGTTGAAAAAAAGGGAAGAATTTATACAAGTCAGAGATGGCTGTCTTGAACCAAATCTAATATATCCTCCGTTTATATGTTTTTACTGAGGCTTGACATGTAAAAATATGCAGCCTTTTATAGAGAGGTATGAGTATCCATCTAGCAAAAATGGGAGGGACAAAAATGGGCGTAGTCGGATAACAGATACGCCAAATATTAACAGAAAATCTTGTTTGGCATAAAATCGAACATGATGCTTGATACGTAAGGGCCTGTCACGCCCACTCATTGTAAATGAATGTGAAGGATATTTTTCTTTTCATTTATTTAACTCTATTTTTATGACTTTGAGGAATTTTTATCAAATGTAGGCGTGGCTATTAACAGATTTCATTTGATTAAACGTGTATTGTAATGAAAAAATCTACTGAATAGATGAAATTTCAGTACCAAGTAATAGAAATACAAAGACTTTGATAAATCGTTTCAGATTTTGAATCTGAGTATATATCTGAATATAATTTTTGGAGGGAAGCCTTGTTTTGATAACGGAATGCGAAGGATATAAAAATAATAATGAAACAAAGCATTACTACTACAACAACAACAATAACAATAAAAGCCAAACAGTTATACTAAAAACAGCTATAATTTATAAAAACGAAGGAATGCAAGTAAAGATAAAAAAAGTCACCTGTGGTAGAAATGGTTAAAATATGGTGGTGGTGGTTGTTGTTGTTGTTGTTTTTATCCCCTTTTTATGAAATGTGAAGCCAAACAGAGAAAAACTAAAAACCTTGAATGAAACAAAAGGAGATACCAACTAACAACAGCTTTAACAAGAGATTGGCAACACTGGGGTTTGTTTTTTTTGTTTGGGTGTTTTTGTTGTAGTTGTTGTTTTTTGTAAATACCTGTACGCACTACATGGGGAAAATGTTTGTCTTGGTTAAAGTTGCTGGCTGTTGCATACAAACAGACAAATAGACAAACCAGACCCATACAAAGGTACAATAATACAATAATAACAAATCCGTGCAGCGACACAAGATTTATTAACGTAAATATAACAACAAAGCAATGGCGGTGATGGTCACCAAAGTAATGTTGTTATCAAAACAAAAAAAAAAAAAACGAAAGAAACCAAAACACAAAGACACACACACTCATACACATCTACATACATAATAAAAGCAAACATTAAAAATACAACAAATGAAACGTGAAAATAACGAACGAATACCCAAATGACTAAAGAATGCAACTTTTATTTAGTTGGATTGTTTGCTGCAAAAAGAAAAGGAGTAAAAAATAAAAATAAAGATAACAGAATACACACACATGAGAGAGGGCTATGGTTGCCAAGCCTTGATCTTCAATAATCTTAACTTGTATCTGCTAAATCGGATCCTGTCTCCAGAGCGCGCAGTATCTCCATTATTATATACACCAAACGTATGGCGGCGAGTATTTAAATTTTAATATGAAAATCTCTTGTAGAATGTTGAGCCACTTATTCTCAACAATTGGTGGCTAACGCTAACACGAGTACACACACACACATACACACACACACACACATGTGTAGGCAATCTCTTTCAACATTTGTTTGTACGTTTCATATTTACATATAGATACCGTTTCATTATAGTCTCTCACTCTCTCTCCCCCTCCACCACGTTCTCTTTCATAAAACATCATATTCTGGCAACAAAGTAAAATCTGTTATTACATCTGTTGGCCAAGGCGGATGGGTATGGTGTAATAATTTTATGCCGGAGCCTTCTACTAAAGGGAATAAAACCTTTAAAACAAACAAACAAACAAAAAAAAAAAAAAGAAGAAGTAGAAGTAGAAGAAGATGAAAAAATTGAAGCTGTGGCCGAGTTTTGTTTGTTTAAAAACAGAAAATGCTGTTACAGGTATTTAGTGGCTGGTGCCACCGCACCACCAGGGTAAGGAGGTGGCAAGCAAAGCGAATGTCTTGCATTTTGTTAGCTGGAGTAGTAACGTGTGGCAAGTGGTGGCACAGAGTGGTCAAATATTGTGGCAATTGTGGCTGAGATTGAAGTGTTTTTATGTTCATATAACATGTTGTTACATTTTACATTCTCGCTTGTTTTTATACCCACCCTATCAGATGGGGCGGATACGCTAGGTTTGTCATGCCGCTAGCTATACTCACAAGGTGGCATTACAGATTCTACAAAGTAAATATATTTTGAGGCAGCATTAAAAACTGAATCGATTTAAGTAAGTCCGTCCGTACGTCCATCTGTTATTGGAATTCTTATGATTGTAAAGTTTGAAAATTTTAGACAGAAACTTTTAGTTTTTTGCACGCATCTCGTAAATTGAGAAAAATTGGTCAAGAGCCACGCCCACAATTGACAAAAGTTAATTTATTCAACACAAATTTAGAGCTACGGAGTGGTCATGCATCGATATGTCAAAAATGGGCGTAGTCGCCTAACAAACCTGCCCTGATTTAGTGTACAATTCAATGCGCCAGATACTGCGTATTACGTACATTATTAGAGGTTGCAATCATGTACCTGCCACGCCCACCATTTCTATGCCGATATAAAGGATGTTTAACATGTGTTCTAAGCCAAATTTAGTTTTCTTACTTGTGTTTATTTGTAGTTTTTGTGTACATTTCGAGAGCGCCACTTAGTTATCTACTGCTATCGTACAACTGCGCCCGCTTCACATACGGTTGAGAAAACGCTTTTGAAAAAGCATATAAATGCCGACGACAACGACAACGACTATGTTACGCAGATTTTAGATTTGTTCGTGTATGTGTGCGTGCGTGTTTATCTGTGGTGTTGGCGTACAACCGGACCATGCCTCCATACCAATTCATATGGCGTACATTAACACAGTGATTTAAGTGCTCTGGGTAAGCTGTACAAACAATTTTTTTTTTTTTTTTTTCTTTTGGTCATGTTTTCTGTGAAACGTAAAACCTTTCTGCTGTTATATATGCACCCATACAGTGGGCCAGAGCCAGAGAGAGAGAGAGAGAGAGAGAATGGGGAATTATACAGATGATAATAGGAAATGAAATCTCTACTCATACACATATTTTATGGTTTAACATGGAGATCTGGAACCATAAATTATGAACGTCTATGTGTGGGTGTGCAATCCTCGTGTGAGTTGGCTGAGGTTGAAAATTTAGTCGTGTCTTTTTTTCTTCATTATGACTTCAACTATTAAAGTATGAAAGCATTAAATTTTTTTATTTTTTTATCATTTTTGTCACTGAACCCATTCGCTCGAGGTCGGCGATATATTGCTTGTACTTGTTAACAACCCTCACAGAACCCCTACAAAATTGTTTTTGTGATCAGTTTCAAATTGTGAGTTGATTTGGCTATGTCTGTCTCATCTTTGATGTTTTCATTTCGTTTTGTTGCCTTTTTTCAACTTTTTAAAATATCGATTTAGTCCAAAACTCTTCTTCTTTTTCCATTATATGAGTAGGTGTCCAGAAATGGTCTGATCGGGTCCCAATTTGTTACATTTAATTATGAAGCCAAAGACAATATAAAGACTTCCATTAAAATAAGTCTTCTTATGATGAGAGGTTCTAAAAATGGATCGAACAATTTTTAGCGCCCCTCTCCGTTTTGTCTGTCAATTTATGGTTGGATTCGGTCTATTTTCAATAGAATTTCTTTTTGTTGTTGCTGTTGTTTGTATTAGTTTTTTGTTCTTATTGTTTACTTGTTGTTGTTGTTACTGTTGTTTTTTTTTTATTATTTTTCGTTTCTTGTCCATATTGTACGCTGTACGCTGCTGGCAACAATTGCACCAATTATTCTGTGTAATGTGTTTAAATCGTAAATTTTTATTAAACATTAAACTGCCCTAGTTCTGCTAGTAATGCAGCCACACGCACACACATTAAAATATATATAGACCACAAATTAAATGCCACCTTAAGCTACTGGTACACTATTTAACTTGTGCACGTATTTTCTTGTTACCGTTTGTCAAGACATGACCATCCATCCCCCTCTTCTCCTCCTCCACATACACCATCGAATTGTAAAGTAAACATGAACCACAGTGCGGAGCTGAACTGAGCTGGACTAACTTAAAACGTGTTTAAACACATTACACATGTTACACATAACGCGTAACTTCACACACCTCCGTACTACGGTTTAAACTAACAAGTAAATGATACACACACAGACACACACACACACACACAAATATAAATATAAAGATAAGGTGGACAGCAAGTGTAAATGGAAACCTTTCATTGTGACTAATATGCAGTCACATACGCACACACGCTGCAATAGATATTCGCTGGTTGTGTTGTTGTCCCTTTGTCTCTTGTCTTGTCTGTCACCTTGTGTCCTGTTTGTGGTAATCACACTTCTTACCCCATTAGTCGTCGTGTTAAATATGTGATTGTTATTTGGGATGTTGCACGATCAAGGCAAAACCAATTATATGTGTACGTAGATGCCATATAATGCGTAATGATATGCAAGACAACAATAATACCAATACCGGGGAGCTACAGTGACCATTTTAATAAAGCCCAGCCAAGGGACGCGACCCAACTATTTAGCATAAAATTTAATTAATAATTACCTGGCATTACGTGTAAACATGTGCAGGTGTGTGTGAGTGTATTGTTAATGACTTTACAATCATGCATAACCTTAAACAAAAGTTGAAAGTTAAGTTTAGTTTAAATATTTCAATAATTAGGTGATAATGTCCGTCTGTCCGTAACGTAAACGCCTGAATGAGTGAAATAAGTGTTTTTTGCGGCATTCATCACTTCCGCGTGTTTCTCATTTAAACTTATTTTTAAAATGCTTTTAAGATCTCTTTAATAATGACAGAAAGAAAAGTGTAACAATAATAGCGATTTCCTTTTAACTGAGCAACAATAAATACAACGCATGTGAGCTTCCTTTGGGAGTCGTGCTGCGGTAGAGCAGTTGCCTTATTATACGTTTCATATGAAAGGAGTAAACAAAAAAAAAAATGAAATTTGGCTCAAGCCGAATCTCAAATACCCTCTGCATGTACATATAAACAGTGGGCGTGGCAGGTAACTAATTATGCCTCCTAATAGTGAATGCATTACAGGTCAACTTGCAAGCTTTCTTTTTGCTTCATCGACAAATCGTATAATTATACATATGTGTATCATTATACAATTTTTTAGGTAAATTTTTATCCCTTGTAGGCGTACAGCAACTAAAAGTGCATCTAATTTCAACTAAATATCTGAAAATGTACGATAGGCAGACACACGGACGTACGGACGCATAAAGTCTAGATCGATTCAGTTTTTGATGCTGATCAAGAAGTTTGCCGAAGTTTAAAGTCTGTCGCCTTATTCTGGTTATTGCAAACGGATTGACAAACTAAGTATACCGCCCCCAGCTCCATTGTTTGGTTATTTAAAAATACATAATGCTTTACACCACATGCGGTTGAATGGTAGCCTCGTTTACTGTGCGCTACACTACGTTTCATTACAAAACAAATATGTGTGTGTGTGTGTCTGTATATACTTATGAATTTATGCCTCTTTCATTTTAAAATCGTTATGTTTGTGTGTGTGTGTGTGTGTGTGTTTGTTTGTTTATTGCAAATTATTTGCTGCTGCGTTTTGATGACTACTTGCCGTTGTAATGGTGATGTGTGCAGATATCCGTGCGTGGATCATGTTATTGTTGTTGTCCACATTTAATGTTTCTGATTATATTATTTACGTTTTTTCACGCATTGAGTCTTTGTGCACGTTTGTGCGTGAGTGTTCTTATATGCAATCCATGAAATGGTTGTTTTGAGTGTGCGCTGGTTGTTTTATCATTTAATAAAAATCACACTGCCTGCCTGCCTGTCAGATTGCTTCTGTTCGCTAGTGTGAACATGCGGTTTGAAAAAAAACATTTTCTTTTTTATTTTTTTATATATTTTTTTAAATAATTGTTTTCTTCTTTTTTTTCTACAGTCAGCTGCCAATCGTTTTGCGTTTTGTGGTAATAAGGCAGTCAGTCAGTCAGTCAGTCAGTCAGGCAGACAGTCAGTCAGTTACTGTCAATGTGTATGTGTGCGCTTCTGTAGTATCACCATTCCATGCATTAGCGTTTATTATATTTCCGTTTAAATGTTGAAATCGTTACAGTTCAGTTTACTTATCCACATGAATACTCGGTTGCATTAAAAAGGAGAATAATTGACAGTTATGTTGTTATGTGAAGTATGTCGCGGCTGGAGTGTCTTAGTAAGTGTTTTATGTTAACATTTTATTTATTAAATTGAAGTTGAGGCCAAGCAAAACTGGGTGTGGCAGTGGCACAATTAATTCCTGTACTAGTGCTGCAATAATTACATAACAAGTCGGTTTCTGCTGCAATTGTAAATTGTGAACGTGTGTGTTCCATTTTTATCACTTTTATGGATGAAAAGCTTAAAAAATTTCAACTTTTTATCTGAATTTTTGTATCTGATTTATAGATTTACTGATTTTTTGTCAATTGTGGGCGTGGCTCTTTATCTATTGCACTCAATTTAAAGTGGAAACTTCTGTTAAACATTTTCTTTATCGTTTTTAGGCGTGACGCGGAATAAATTTTACTCACTTCCAAGTGGAACCTTGAACTGAGAAGGGATGCAAGAAATATTTGCTTATAATTAGATTTATAACTATTGTGGGCGTGGCTCTTATCTCTGGTATAATCAATTTAAATAAAAACCTGTTTTGTACAGAAACCAACAAAAAAAAGTTTAGCTCAATATCTGAAAACACATTTTAAAAAATAAAAACAAAAAACAACAACAACAACTTCTTCACAATTGAATCATATTTAATTTATGCAATCACTGCATAATTTAACCCGATTTGGCACAACATTCCGTGTACACTTGTATTTTGTTATAGTAGTAAATGCACGCCTTTGCCATAATTTCTCTGCTTTCGTTGTTCTCTCTCGTAGCATACAAATTAGCTAATTGTGAAAATTTTTGGGCGGATTTATAACTAAAAAAAAAAAAGAAATGTGTTCACTCCTCCCTTTCCACTATTCTGTTCGGTAAGTGGTATAGTGGCGTAGTGCCTAGAGTTAGGGCGTTAGAGTGAGATCGAACATGCAAAGGAGTGAGTGCGTGTGCTAGTGCGAATACGAGTGTGTCTGCAGTTATTGTTAAATATTATGCTAATTATTGTTATTATCATATTTTTTGTTTGTTTGATTTTTTCGAAAGCACAACGGTAAAGCGAGTGGGTGTGCAGCACAGCTACAACATCATAATAATCACCATGACTTACATGCACATCATCCAAAAAGTTCGGGCAAAAAATATTTCAATTTATATGAGGAGAGGCCAGAGAAGTGGCAATACTTGAATATTTTACAAAAATTTACATGTTTAATAATGAGAGAGAGAGAGATAGCGAGAGGGAGGGCGGTAATGAGTGTACGGAGACAGGGGAAAATTGTAATTATAGAATGTTAGGCAAACAAAAATATATAACAAGCTAATTAACTATATAACGGGAATAGTAATTTTTGTTCATGTTTTTTTTGTTTTTGTTTATTTTATTTTTTTATTCATTCATTATTTGCTTTGAACAGTTATAAAGGCTTTGTTTGAACGTAACAAACAACTAAGATGGATGGAAATAAATATTTTTTCATTTTCAATTTTTAAGACCAACTGCTTAAGGTAGCAACCGGTACCTGACTTGATTGTGGAGGAATTTTTGTGTTCAGGAAATATGGCTGCAATAGCGAAACCATTTTTGCCAGATGTTCATATTATTTTGTCCATCCCATGAATGCAACATTGAGCACAATAAACGTTGGGTGTGGCATTTGCCATTTAGAAGTTACAAACCTAAACACCTCTCTTTGTAGTATAGGGTATAAAAAGATCAAAATGGAAAGTAGTTATACTAAGTTTGTTGGTTCGTTTGCAACACTCAGACAGAGTCGAAATCACATACCTGCCACGCCCACTGCTTCTATATAGATGTGAATGGCATTTTAGATTTCACTTTAGCCAAATTTTAGTTTTTACTGCGATATAATAGTTTGTCCTCTCACGTTCCTTTATCACATGCACATGTGTGTGTGTGTGTGCGTGTGAGAATTGGTTTTTATCTCCTCCTCGTGTTATATGTTGGCAAATTTTCGCGTTAATAAATCTTCATATTTTTTTTTTCCCCTTCCTATCTACTTGTGCGATGTTTGCACAGTCAGTGCAAATTATTCAAGTTATGCGTAAAGTATTTGCTTTTAAATTGTGTGCAGCTTTGATTTTTGTTTCTGCCGCGTTTTGTTTTCAACGCATATAAGTCAAATACTTTGTTCCATACGGATGGAATGTGTCGTTGGAATGTTTAAATAGAACAACAACAACAAACCCAATGGCAAATACAACAACAACAAATAACAATTAAAGCAGTGCCATCAACAGATCCGAAAAAATCATTTTATGAAATTTTTTTATTAATTTTTTATTTTTTTTTTTTGTTCATTTTTTCCATAAATTCAATTTTTTTTACAAGTTAACACGTTTAGTCTTGTAAAACTGTGCGTATGTTTGGTGTGCAAGTAAATAAATAAAAATTTTAATTTGAATAGAGTTTCACTCTCGATAAGTACACATCTAGACATATATCTGTAATTAAGGAGAGAGGGAGAGAAACTCCTACATCTTGTGACATTTACATTTTCATCATCATCATCATCAACATCACTGTTAATCGGTTTTCTGGGTAATGTTCGCACCTATACACACACACACCCACACACACAGAGATCTGTTTTTATTTCTCATTTAACTCGTGTTAAACAAATCATTACAACTTTTCACACCTGCTTTTATTGGTTTTTCATGAAGTCAATCTAAAACTGTCACTCACTCATACACTCTCTTATTCTTATGCTGCTGCAACTGCTTCACTTAACTTTTATTTACTTTTGATTATGTAAATACTTGGTAAGGACACATTATTCGATAGGATGTTAAACAGACGGAGAGAGATGGAAGGTGGATATGTATCTGGAGTAGAAATGATTGTCAATGTTAAACGAAATCCTTTTAATTACTCTCTCGTAGCTTATTTAATTTATTTGCTTGCTCTTGTTCTTCTACTTCTACTACTTTCATTCGTTCGTTCGTTCGTTCTTTCATTCTTTCTTTCTTTCACATCAACTGACTTTTCTTTTCATTTAATTTCAATTTATTTTCATTTCTCTCTTTATTCAGCAGAATTAGTTTCTTTTGAACAAAAAAAAAAAAAAAAAAAAAAACGGAAAAAAGGAAAAAAAAGGACGAAAACTTTTTCAACTAAATTTCTTAATTTGTTAAGTGTTTATGCTTTAGTTTTGTTAAATTATTAAATGGAATGTAATTTCGGTTTCTTTTCTCTTGTAATGCAAAATAATTTTAATTTTTTTTTTGTTTTTTTTTTTTTAATTTTTATAAATTCTTATGTTTTTTGGTAAATTATGTAAAATAATCCAAAAGTATTTTTTTGTTTGTTTGTTTTGTTGAAGCATTTAACCTAAAACTTTATGCATAGGAATGACTTTTGAAAAAGTTATAGACATGTGTTGAAGCAATGTAAGGATAAGGACAATAAACAAGTAATCATTCATGGAGTGCAGGCAGATAAGAGATCATGTGCATTAGATAATAGAAAGCAGATAATACCAAAATCATGTATGAAAATATATTTTTATTTAACAATGACATTAGCTGCACTTCATTAAGCCATGTGTGTAATAGTACAATGGATGCAATTTAAAGATTAAAAAAAGAAACAAACAAAAAAACGATTATTAGTAGTAAGTCTTAAGCGAAGAGGACAATAGCTAGAAAACTAAATTTGCCTTAAGACGAACCTTAAACATGCTTTACCTTAATATGATACTTGTGGGTGTGGCAGGTACCTAATGACGAGTCATAATTGTGCATATATTTCGAATCATAGATCAAATGAAGAATTTTTGTTTTTGTGAGCGTTTTTCTTCACCGACCACGCCCACTTTTGACTCATTGACGGACGTGTTAAGTACATAAACGTGTAATAAATTGCAATGAGTCAATATTATATAGATTTCTGTCGATTCTAGGCGTGTCTGTTAACCCAGATCTCCCATTTTTGCTACATCTATGTATGTATGTAATAATTACAAATATTGTATGTTAATTAAAGTTCAACTTCATGGTTTAAAAATGTTTTTTAAAGTGAGCTACAAAAATCTTGATTTTCCAAATGATTTACAAAAACTGTAAATATTCAAATAAATTACATAATAGCATACAAAAACTGTTAAATAACTTTCAGAAACTGTTAATTTTGAAATTATCTACAAAAATTGTAATTTATAAAATGACTTACAAAAACTGTCATTTTTCAAATAACATACAAATGTGTTATTTTTTGAAATAACCTATAAAAACTGTTACTTTTTAATTAACCTACAAAAGCGATTACTTTATAAAAAAAACCTACTAAAACTATTGTACTATCTGCAAAAATTGTGATTTTTAAAATGACTTACAAAAAAGTCATTTTTTAAATTACCTACATAAGCAATTATTGTTCCTATGACAGTTAAAACAGTTATTTTTGGAATTAATCTACAAAAGAACCACTTTTTTATGACCTAATGACCTACAAAAATAACAATAAGGGTAAACTTAGATTTTCCGGGATATAAATTTAAGTGTGTATGCTTTGGTCTGGTTCACATTTATTCAGAGATTATGCAATAAATAAGTGTTTGCTTGTTTCTTTTTTAATCAACCCCAGTGTTATTAGAATGAAGTGTATTTTATGAATTGTAGGTTTCCATAACACTTGTGTGATAAGTGTAACCTTTGGCTTCTTTGATCTCCTTTGGTAGGCGCATAAACGAATTCAATCTTGAGATGGGTATAAATGAGATCATATTATATGATACGATTCAATATTATGGTAACGCCTCTTAAGTAACCACTTTAATAATAACGTCACAGTTAAGAACTGACAATTTACAACAACAACGAAAATTGATTTAGTTTAATTGTTACGACAACCGGACAATTTACTCCTGTGATGTAAAATTTTAATAAAACTATTCTCTTTCTAAATAAATTGTCTGTAAGAGAGTAAAGAATTTGTTATAGGAATACTTCTCCTCTACTGCCTACTGAGCAAACAACTGCGCCAAAAAAAAAAATAAAGAATTGAAAAAAAATGGATTTGCATAAATTTTTGTACGAGTTTTCGTTAGTGCTTCGAGTACCGAAAGTACTCATTCTAGCTAAGTTTTATTTTTCGCACTACTAAACCAGTGACATGTCTTTTAACTGACGCAACCACACAGACACATATACACACGTATGCATATACCGCGGTGCACACAAAACTTCAAAACAATGACACCCAGCAGAGGTTGCGAAGGCCGACATAACCAGGAGAAATGTGACATTTGTACTAAATAGTATGTAAGTGTGTGTGTGTGTGTGTGTGTTTAAAAAAGAGCAAAAGAAAACTTTTGGAGGAGAGCCTCTTTACATTTGATGACCCTTTTACTTAAACAATTGCCAGCGAGTGGAGTAGAGTAGAGTGGAGTGGATTGGAGTGGAGTAGAGTGGAGTGGCGTGTAAGCCGTTCGCCTTTGCTTTTGCTGGTGTTAGAATAAAAGAAGGAATCCACTTTGCACACCACACCATTCATTCGATTTGTAAACCTCGCAAAATGCTTGTTAGTTAGTTGGAAACAAACGCACACGCGGACACACTTACAGGCAGACCTTATTTACTTTTCATTGTTTTTGTTTTTCTTTTGTTTTTGTTTTTGGTCGATATATAAACGTACATATATTGGCTACTAATATATTTTATTCCAACAACAACAATAAATATACAAAATTAATGCTTATTATTATTATTATTATTATTGTTGTTGTTTTTATTGTTTTACTGGCATGTTTTTCACTTAACGTCGTTATGTGTCATAAGATGGCCCCAAAAATTGCTTACTGTGTGAACACGCACACATACACCAGCACACTTGCACTGCATACAATATACATTCGTTCGTTTACATGAAGGCTTCAACACTTCAAATAAATTTTAACTGAGGCTTTACCAGAGTTCAAGTAGAAAATGTGTTGCAAATGGTTTTAAAGTGTTTGTGACAACAATTCTTGTTATTGCTGCTGCTGCTGCTGCTGCTGCTGCTTTCCCTCTCTCTCCCCCCAAAACACTTTGCCGGCTCTTGTATACTGGCTTACTTGCTTCTAGTGTGGGTTTTATAATTTTCTTCTTCTTTTTTTTCTTTGTATTTTTCGCCTTTTTGCTAGTTTTTTAGTTTGTCTACTTTTCTTGTTTTGCGTATTTTCCACGAAACTTTTACGTATGGAATGGTGTGACCAATAGAACAACAGCCGTTTTTATACCAACACACATAACACCAGTAACCGAATAACACACATTTCAACTTTAAATTCTTGTATACTCAAGTTTTTTTTTGACAAGTTCCAAAAACAAATAAAAAAGAAAAAAAAAAGAAGAGAAATTTATTTCACTCGGTATACCAGTGAAAGTAAATTTGATTTAACAAACTGTTTGCAACATTTTGTCATATTCATAGTCATGGTCAACGTGGCTACTGGCTACTGGAGGGACTTTGGTGCAACTTTTTTGCACTTTTTACACCTACCTACACCTTAGCGATGAGAGTGTATTATGTGTTTTATTCTGTTTGCAACATCCAGATGGACGCCTCTCAGATTCTTTTAAATCAAATTTGAAGGTGATCTCCAGATATGTTCGTCCCTGTGTCTGTTGTTGGAGTGCTCGCAGTCGTAATAATGAAATTTTTGTACAAATATTTCTTGAATCTGTACGTAGGTTCCTATTTAAATTGGACAAAATCGTCTAAGGGGCACGCCAACTTCACTATATGACATAAGGCAAACATATATATAACTAAGCCATCTATAAATGTTTCAAAAATGGGCGTGGTAGAATAACACACACTTCTACAATTAACAAAAAAACCTCATTTGATTCAGAATTCCACTCGTTTATTGCTATAGAGTACATATGTTTATAAAGGGTGTAAACAGGAACATGACACGTCCACTGTTAATGTATGATGGCGAAGGGAGGTGAAGGGTATTTAAGATTTGGTCTAAGCCAAGTCGACATCTACCTTCCTTTTTGTCGATTATAAACCTGGCTACGACCCTTTGTTACGTAAGACTGCCACGTTTGAGTTTCCTATTCCCACTAAACTCGTAAGGCTAAACTAAATGACGTTGACTATTACCAGATCGATCGTCAAAGCGGTCTCAGACAGGGTGACAACCTTTCGTGCACCATCTGCAATACAATTATAGAGAAGCTAATGCAGAACACTAAACTAATGGCCTAATTTTTAATAAAAGTGTCATAATTCTCACTTGCGGCGACAACATAAACATTATTAAGCAGTTCAGCACTTCAGCAGTTGCAAATATCGAAAGGGAATCGGCAAAAATGGATGTAGCGATGAATGGGGATAAAATAAAATGTATGATGTCAATATGCAGGGATTCACGGAGCCTTACATATAACTTCGATATAACTTCGAGGTTGTAAGAGAATTCCTCCATTTAGGTATAGCTGTAGCTAAGCAATCAATTCAACAGGAAAGCCCTCTCACGATTGACAAAGCTTGCACTTGTAAGATCCTCACCATACCTGTGCTTCTCTATGGCTCTGAAACTTAGGCGCTAATACAACAAACTGATGCGTTCGAGAAAAAATTCTCCACAAGGTTTTTGGTCCTGTTAGCGCGTTAGCAATGAGTGCCGACTCAAAATGAATCAAGAGTTGTATGAACTGTACGGCGACGCTGATAAAGTCCGCAACTCCGGTGTCTCGCAAACACTTGATGTATAAAACTGGAGAAGACATGCGGATTATTTCTATCAAACCGAAAGGATTTCACAAGTCGCTCTTTGCCGACACGGTTTTTTATTCCTCCTTTAACTTACATTTTTTTTTATGGCTTTAGGTCATTAGTAATGTTTTACAAAGAGAGTTAGAGAGGTTGGGGTGCGAAAACAATTTGTTCAAATACTTTGACTGTATGTGGGGTTTGGGTGGGCCGGATAGGGGGTGTCTCCCCTGCCTTTTTTCACATTGCATTCAACGTAAATGTTGTTATTGTTAAATTCATTTAAAGTTTCCCTGTAAACGATGGTATTTGGAGAATGGCTCGAGAATGTGTTTTTGATGTTTGTTTGGTTTATAAAGTAATTAAAAAACAAACTTAGAAAAATTTTTTTTGTATTTGTTTTTTACATCGTCAGCATATTTGTGAATAAAATTTATTTGCTTATGTCAAAAACAAGTGAAAATGCTATAATCGGTCAAGCTGGACTATTTAACATTCTACACCAATTATATCCTACATTTATATTGGCCTATTAGCAGTCATTTAAGTAACCTTTTAAAAAAACTTTATAAGGGGAGGGGTCCTAAAAATTGGCCAATTTCAACTATTTTCCATAGTTTTCGTCTTTGGGTCAGGACGGGCTTTTGTATGAAAAGTTACAAAAAAAAGTTAAACAGATTTTTGTCCATTGTAGGCGTGTCTTATGACCGATTTTGCCCATTTTAAATATCGTTCTGCGTGCAGACACTATAACTGTACAACATATCAGCTTAATATCTCAAAATTTACAACCGTGAGAATGCCAATAACAAACAGATTCACGGACGCGCGAACATAGTTTTAAAACTGATCAAGTATATATATATACACCTACTTCTGAATGCTGCCAAATGGAATGACAAACTCCCATATTATGTAGACTGTATAAAAAAAAGTGTATGTTGAAGCTGAACCGATCGTTTTAATTGAAGGTGAGTGTGGAGTTTTCTGCATAAACCTAATGTGCTTATATGTGCTGTAAGGTATAAATGCAGAAGCTTTGTTCCCCTATATTGAACCTTCTAACACGGCACCGGATAAACAATAAATGAACTAATTCTATTTCCTGCATATGCAAATAAAATAATAATTATTTTATTCACAAACATCGCTTTAATAACAATTAATAATTTATGCAAATTAACGTACACTCAAAAGCAATATTGTGCCAGCCAAACTATTGTTTCCTTAGGCTGTCATAATATTTGTTTACGAGCGCTAAATACATTTTTTGTTTTTTTTTTTTTTTCATTTCTATATATTATTTATGTACATAAGTATGAATGTATAATTATATTATTTCACCAATAAGATTCGGTGCTAATTTATGCATTTGAGCTGTTTTTTTGTTGTTGTTGTTTTTTTTTTTTTTTAAGTAAAGGCGATTTTACACATAATTAATAACAATTAAATTTACACAATGCATTCAACACATTTCATCCTCAGCATATATACATAAACAGACAGACACCTATGGTAGGTGAGGAGGTTTTTGATAGAAAGGTTGACAATTTAATTAAATGCTTATACACCAACATAAGGAGAAATACTTGTATTGGTTTTTGACAATTTAAAAAATTAAAAAAAATTACAATGCAACATTATTAAAATGGCGGCCGCCACAAAGTAGCGGTTAAGCAAATTTCCCACAATATACATAAAATGGATATTAAATGGACAACGAGTAGAATGCAAATTTGTATTTTGTTGAATACAATATGACGGCCTCCCACTTTCTTCATTAAATATTTCGAATATCTGTTCTTAAAGTAATTAGCCCTTTTTGTGTTTCTAGTCTCAAAACCATAAATAATGGATTTCAATAAGACGATCGCATCCAAAAAGAAGCGATTTTCAATATTTTTCTAACCTATAAGAAATGGATACCAAATGAAAGAGATTAACAAGTAAGGTGTCTACAGCTAAGTAAAATTTTCTCAAAACTAAAATGACGACCATTAAAGTGTAAAAATGTGTTCTTTTTCAAAATTTATTTAATATTGATATCAAATGAAAGGTACTGCTAAGTAGAGTATGAAGGCGTCATGCTAACTTAAACATGACGGCTTAAAGAAGACATTGAATTATAAATTTTCAAAATTTTCAACATAATATTCTGGTTCCAGTTACCATATAATTTAATCATATTTAATACAGTTTAAGTTTCTGCTTAAAACTTAACATGGCGACCACCACAAAAAGTTTAATTTTAAATTTTAAATTTTAATATTTATTAGAAATATATTTCGCTGCAATTTTTTTTTTTTTTTTTTATCATTTCTGTTAATTCACTACATACAGTGTATGCTCACATAAAGCACGTGTTATCCTTTTCAATGCGCAGCATTATTACAGGAGTGATGATTATGCTTGTGTATAAAATTTTTTTCTTTTTTTTTTTTTTTTTTTTCATATAATACCATCATGTGCTGTCACTATGTTCATTTGTGTTATTATGTAAACTAATTAAATTTCTTGGTATTCATTCATTCGTTCATTTCATATATTGTACGAGTTTTGTTTATAAAACTTTTGTGTGTCAATGTTTGTTTGTTTGTTTGTTTGTTTGTTGATGTTTTATGTTGAATATAAGGGAAGAGATTTTTTTTTTTTTTTATATAATTAAATATATGTGATAATTTTATATATATATATTTTTTTTATGATATGTGTGGGTGTGTGTATACATATCACTAGAAGCATTCATTTACGGCACAAATATGTTTAAGTTCACTTACCGAAGTGTTTACAAAAGAGTTATTCACATATAAACACACACATACATAGTGTATATGCATGTGTGTGCTTCGTAGTCTTCTTTAGTGATTCAAAACTGCATAATAAAACCTGCAAATAAAAATATTTTGTATAATTGAAAAAAAAGAAAAAAAAAAAAACAACGACAAAAAAAGGATAAATTTGGTCGAGGCGAAATCTTAAATGCCCTTCACAAGGTCACAAGTCGGTTGTATTGTGCGTTTTTTTTTTTTTTTTTGTGAATTGTAAGCGTCTCTCCTACCCGACCATGCCCATTTTTTGCACATCGATGAATTGGGTTTTTGTCGATTGTGTGTAGGCGTGCCTAACAATCGATTTTGTTTAATTTTTAGAATTTCAGCTTAAATCGGGAAATTTACGACCGTGAGATTAATGATGAATTCCATCTAAATCTATATATCACAGATATATATCTAGGGTTACAAATGGGACAACAAATTTTATATTCCCTTATTTTATGAATCCTGTAATACCTTATAAATGTAACGAGAATAAGCTCAACTGCTCTGCTGAGAAAAACTTCTTATTTCATAAAATTTGTTCCGATACTAAATATCAATCTTATCGCCAAAAATATATTCTTCAACATTATTTTTTCCTTTTCATTCACTAAGTATTGAAAATATTATCTAAAAATAAAAAAAAAATTATGGGAAAAAATCCTTCGAGAGACAAAATCAAATCAATAAAAACTGTGTAGCGTAATATTTGCAAGTCATCTATCTACCATAGTCTGAACTGCCGCATCCAAGTTACCAGGCACAGCAAAATACTTTTACAGTTGCAATTTTTATACGAGTATATCACCTTACATGAGGCAATGCTTCAACCTCACCACCACCCCCACCGTCTTTTGCAATACATTATAAATGTAATTATAAACTGAGAATATTTTGTGTAAACTTAAAAAACTAACAGGGTGTGTACATAAGAACAGTAATAGAGCAAGTGGTGTATGAGTTGATAACTTTGTTGTTGTTGTTATTTTTTTTTTTTTTTTTTATATTTTTTTCACAATTTCAACAAAACCCGCCTTAACATGTAACTCAAACACAATGCAGACAAACATTTAAACACATAAGTAAATAAAATGTATGTATGTGTGTGAATATGGAAAAACATGAAAAATTTCCCTACAAACACAAGTATGTTTAATACAAACACACAAACACCAACACACAGTCTAACACTTGATATATGCATGTATATATGTATTTATGTATGTATGGGTATACCAGCAACTATTGCTGTCTTATATTGTGTTTGTGTTTGTATTTGTGTAACGATGTCAACATTTTGCAATTTACAACATCATAAATTATTTGTACTGCAACATATGTAAGTGTGCCATACACAGTTACCCCTTTTGTACTATATGGCCCCAACAACAACAACAACAATAATAATAATAATAATAACAACAACAACACCACCTATACCTATACCAGTCTTTTATATATTTATGTTATTTTATTTTGAGTGGTAGAAAAATGGAGGAGAAGAACACTGAGAGAGATTCTTCACTTATACACGTGAAACAAAACGAAACAAAAATAGTATGATTTTTATTTTTTTTTCGAGAAATGGGATAATTATAAATATATGCATAAAATTTCAACTTAATTTTTAGCTAAATTTTTGTGGCAGATAAATATATGTCTGCCGAATGTGGGCGTGCAACTGGACCAATTTTAAATACAAAATTCAATAACAGAAAGACGTACAGACACACGGACACGTCTACATCGACAAATTTAGTATACTTAGGTCTCTTGATTACCCCCAAATTGTTGAATAAGTTTTAAAGAACTTATTATTAAATCTTTCGCTTTTAATAAAAAACTCTGGTTTTTTTTTTTTAGTAAACCTAACCTAAATTTATTATTATATTCATAAACAAACACATACACACAGACAAACAATTTTGTTAAAATAAAATCAATTACATCTAATAATAACCTAAGAATACTCGTACATTTTAAAATAATTAGTAAATAAACTAAACCTAAATAAACTAATATAAAATAATATAAAATATAAAAAAAAAAATGGAAAAAATTTTATACGATAAAATTAATTTTGTACATAATTAAAAATTAAAGTTATACTTAAATGAAGAGAAAGCTAGGCTCTCAACTAAAAAAAGGGTCCAATTATTGTTTTGAACAAGTTTCCGCGAAGCCATGATCGTGATGTTCTCTCAAACAACCCAAGTAAGGGGAATGTTTTATACCAAAACTATACGCCGGTACATGGGAGAACTTCATCTGTCAAGTGTCTGATTTATTAATAATTCCTGTACTTTATTTATATACTTAAAATTACCTTTTCGGGGCAATGAGCTCTCGCACCGGATTTATGCAGAAGAGGAGGAGAATACATAATTGTAACCGGGACCGGGGGTTGGTATGTTGGGTAAAGTTGTGGGTTATTGGCGATCGGTAATTGTTTAGGCTGGAGCGGAACGTATTGCACCCTCTTTACGAAGAAAACTGTAGGAATTTTACAAACATTGGAAGCTGTTATAGAAATAAATTAATTAGAAATATATAAATTAATTAAATCCTTTATTGATTATAGATTTTTATTCTTTATTAGATATATGGCGACTTCGCTTACCGCTGTCTCCACGTTATCACGCAAGGACAAGCTCTTATATTCAACTGGCACGCTAGCATTTCATGTGTCCAGTACGCAGTTTTTAACCACGTGCTGGTTCCGCTATATGCCAGTTTCGTACACGTGGCCGTTTTAAAATTATTTCACAATTTTTATTTTAAATTTAAAAAAATGAAAATTCTCCACAATTTTACCAAATGATATGAAAACTTTTGAATAAATGAAAGAAAATTTTTCAACAGAATTGATATGATTTCAAAAAGTGTCTGAGATCATATGAATTTCAAGTAAAATTATAAAAAAAGGGGAAATACATACTAAGACGCATGGCTAGTGTTGATTGAAACTTTCACGTCAAGTTAATTGCTTGCAGCTTTCCTCTGAGTGTAAATGTAGGGTGCGTGTATTCCCCTGTATTCCTGTTCCCGTTTACAGTTACAATTTAACCAATTTTAGCTTAAACTTAAACAACATAGTGTGGGGTAGAGTAATAAATGTATAGAATAAAAGCGAATTCAACTGATTTCTTACAAGTTAATTCTTCTCTTTTCATTCTTTTAATCATCATTACAAATGTTGTATGAAATGAAGAGAAAATATTTCTATCTGTACACTTTCAGGTTGGAAGGATATGTATGTATGTGTATGCTTGACATGCCGTGTCACTCATTAATTTAATTGATACCAAATGCAGTGCTTTTGGTGGTTATATGATTGTGAAGGACAAGGTTAACCCGTCAACTAATTACAATAGTTATTCAAAATCGATTGAATTATAAATCACTCAGACGTATGAGTTTGTTTAGGTTCGAAGAATAATTCTTGGCTACATTGACTTATATGCGAATTTCATATAATGTGTCACGTTTTTCGTTCCTTAAGCAATTTAATCATTCGTTAAATAAATTCATTTGTAATTAATTCATTTTGATCCTTATTATTCATGTGTAATGTTGAACGTTTATTTATTTATGATATGTACGTGTATGTGTGTTTGTGTGTGTGTGTGTGTATGCACAAGTCCATTTACATATTGAATATTTATTAATTATCTAAGTAGCTAAATGTAGTTAATTTATGTAGATTGACTTTAAACATTAGACATGTTTGCAGAATGCCATACACACACATACATACATACAAACATCTTCAAACTACATTTCATATGCATTAGTTTTAGTCGATCGCGTTTAAATTATTTCAATCATCTTCTTGCAACTAATCATTAAGATAAATAGTGCATTGAAACAATTAAGCAAATTTCAGTTAATGAGAAAGAAGGACAATTAGTCTTTGATCGGACAATACTTAATGTCCGAGTGTATATCAAATCTTAAATACCCTTCACATCCACAACAGTGGGTGTGGCAAATATATATATATATTGAGTCTTCTAATAGTTACGTGTCAGCTTGCAAGACGAGTTTAATGATGAATATAGTTTTTTTGTAAATTATGGGCGTTTATGTTTTCCGACCATGCCCACTTTTGGCATATTAATGTAAGGGGTAATTATAAATGTATAAACCAAATTTCAACTTATTAGCTTAATTTTTGTGGAATTTAAGTTGATTTCCATCGATTGTGGGCGTGGCTTTTGATCGATTTTGCTTATTTTAAAAAGAAATCTTCATAACAAAATCTATAACTGTACAAAAATTTTAGCTTAATATCTCACAATTTACGCCCATGAGAATGCCAATATTAGACAGATACACGGACGTACGGACATACATCTAAATCGACTCAGTTTTTAATGCTGACAATGAATTTATTTTCAATTAAGGATTTGACCAATTTCACACAATTTAAAAAGGAACATCAGCTAAAAAGGTTTCAAATCAATATATTAAACATATGGGACTGCTAGAGTCCCAACAATAGGACGGACGGACACGATTAGATTGACGTTGATTTTTATATCAATAAAGAATTAGAAATAAAGTCTCTTTTGCCATTTTCTGGGTTTAGTGCTTTATGCTTGATAAAGCTTATTGTATACTATGGGCAAGTGCCGCCCATTTTTAGCATATCGATGAATAAGTTCATTATAAATTTTTATAACAAATTTCAACTTTATTGGTCATTTTTTGCATCTAGTAGAAATATTTTTGTCAATTGTGGGCGTGGCATTTGATTGATTTAAGAACCAACGTACAGCAACTAGAAATGCTTTTACAACTTTATCTCAAATGATATGATCGCCAGAGTGTTAACAAAAGACATTTACAGGGACGGACATGCATAAGTAAAGAAAGGGTTTGCTATTGATTGCTACTAGACTTCTAGTCTTAGCAAACTTCGTATGCCAAACATTTTATAAAAGTTTATTAAAATAATTTAACAATTATTTGTTTTTTGTTATGAACATTTTTTCTATATACGTTTCCCCCTAATAGGCATCCAAAGAAAAACATAGATTCCATATATACTTGCATCATACAATATTAAGAGTATTTTCATTTTTATAGGGCAATCAATCTATGGGTTAAAAAAAATAAAACAACAACAACAACAACAAAATATTCTTTTTATCTACACTTCATATCTATGTATCTTGTATGTATGTGAGTGTATGCAATATATGTAAATATTTTTATTAACACAGCCTTTGTAAATTTTTATGATCATCATCATACTTTTTATTACGAAAAAAAAAAACCAAAAAAAAACAAAAACACACACACACACATTATGAATACACACATCTATAAAGATATTTACTTGTTAATAAAAAATAAAAAATAAAAAAATTTAAAAAAAAAATAAAACTAAAAAAATGTTGCATGTGTTAAAACTTAAAAACATTATTTTAAATTGAAATTCAAAGCATGATATTAACTCTATTTAAATATTTATTGCATTCTCTCGCACTCTGTCTCTCTCGGTAAGTTGTGCTGGTGTGCTTGCCATGCATGGGTACGTACAGTTGTGTTCTCGGTTATATAATTTTACTAGCTTTCAGCATGCATTCCCAAATGCAAAAGAAGTTGCAGTAAGTAAACAACAACAACAACAACAACAACAACAACAACAAAGATGAATACTTTAAGCCTTTTTTGCTTATGGAATTAATAATTTTGTATATTTTATATACATTTTATTTTTATATTTTTCATATATTTTAATGCCACAGCAGAGAATTTTGTTATATGTACGTATTTATTTTTTTAATTTTTTTTTTTTTTTTTGTTTTTCTCCCACAAAATTGTTGCCATATTTATTTTTGTTGCTGCCAAAGACAAATGTTAATATGAAACTCGTAGCAGTTGGTGGAGTGTATGAAAGGGGGATAAGAAGCAGAAAGAGATGAATGAATGTAAATAAGCTGTGTGTCGGTGTGTCGGTGTGTGTGTGTTGTGTAATGTATTAAAACAGATAAACTTAAAAAATGGCTGGCACTCGTGTATGCTCTTTGGAGTAAACTTACAATACACAATTCCCGCCACTATTCTCTTTTGCTCTCTCCCCCACATATTTAGCTACTTGCTTAGCATAGCCAGCTAGAGAAATAAAGGAAAAGCAACTGTCTAGCTAAGCTTAAGCAACTGTGTACAGTGTTTCGGTACTTTTTCTTATATTTTTGTTTTTGTTTTTGTTTTTATTTTTGTAATTTTTATTAGATATTTTTTCGGTTGGGTTAAGTGTATATTGAGGGTAATTTTTATATGAGAAATTTTTCTACAATTTTATTTATAAAGAGTGAGGGGGAGAGAGGGGCGTGAGAGAAAGACTTCATGTAAATAACCTGAATTAGAGTCTGGGTATAAGGCATGGATGGCATGAACATTTCTTTTTCGTTTGTTTGTTCGGTGTAGTGCGTATATGCGTTTGTTTTTAGTATAATGGCATATAGTACACTACCCTCTCATGAGCTCTTATGGTATATTTGCGATAAAAATATAATGTTACATTATTTTGCATAAACAGTTTTAGATAACTGTATACTCTACTCCACTCTACTCGACTCGACTCTGCATAGTCATAGTAGAGTTTGTTGTAAATTTAAATTGTCGAAATTCCCCAGATATGCTTCAGTTCCCTTTTAACCCAAAAAAGAAACAAACCAAAAAAAAAACGATCAAACAGGCATCTATATACTATATATATATATATATATATATATATATCTTATAATATAAATGTTTTGCATATATAAGAACATCATCATGCTTCTTAAGTGCTTTAGCATTAATATTAGTTTGCCATCAATAGTGATGAGTTTTGTTTGAGATGAAGTACAACAACAACAACAACAATAATAAAACAAGTAATACAACAATAACAATAAAAATAAGAACAAGAATGAAGAAAAGAAAGAGAACAACAACAACAACAACAACAACAACAACAACAACACAATAACATAAAAAAGAAGATAGAGATTGAGAAAAACAACAACAATAATAACTGCAAAACAGACATTAAAGGGAAACAAGAATAAAAACAACAACACTATCAGCACCTGTAATAATAACGGCAACAACAACAATAACAATTTTAAAAAATGAACAGCAACGACAACAACAACAACCGTTATAAAGACAACAATTTAAAAAAAAATATTAAAAAACCTTTTTATTTATAATAAAACACCTACCTTATGACATTCCCTACATCAAGACCCTTCATTTGACATCCATATTGCAAAACTTTGATAAGATTGGAAAAATTGCATTTTTGGACAGACGTCATATTAGAATTCGTTTATAAAAACACACAGCTCATAGCATACTACTCATCACTTTGAGTAAATATTTGTAGCTTTATTATGAAGGGTATAAATAATAATTTATAACTAATCTAGTTGATGTCAAGAAGGGACAGATAGTAAACACAACAAAAGTAACGGCAAAGGAAGGCCTTCGTACATTTCATACACCCACACACATTCATTTAATTCTTTTATACAATTTTTTACTGGAAAATTCTATTATTTTGTAAATTTGGTTCCATTTCAAAAAAACACGGAATTATTAAGAAAATAAAAAGAAGAAGAAGAAGAAGAAGAAAAAAACAATTCAAGTCTTAACATTAAAATAATGAAAAGTCCTTCGTTTCGCAATGTTTCGCTTTCTCACTAATTCTCTTCACTTTCCCATCTTGCCGTCTCACACATTTTGCAAACTGGTTCTAAAGTTTATTGCGTTGTTGAACTGTATTGTGTTGTACGGTGTACCGTGTAATGTTCAATGTGTTTCTGTCTATGTATTGGTTGACAGTTTTCGTAACATTATTAAAACCCCATAACATTTAAACTCAATGTTGACAAATAAAATTTAATTAGATTTAACTTGTAAAGGGTATAATGACTTGTGTGGGTGGATGTGTGTGTGTGTGTGTGTGTGTGTTGGGGCGTGCGTGCGTGCTTGCGTGTGTATGCATGAGATGAGTGGGCCTTTGTTTAACTTGTGTGTATCACACACAAAAACCAAATAATTAAATTCAATTAATGTGATGAACAAAGGCAACGGTTGACATGGTCGCTACGTACAATAAATACATCATTAGAAGATACTGAACAAAGCAGAAATGAAACAAATTAAAGAGAATTATACAGAATAAGAAAGTTACTGAATAAGCGTAAAAATTAAGCGTAAGCTTTATTTAGGTAAGGAAGACAGACATCGCAACCATAAGTACTAGATTTGGTATAAATTGTTTATTGTGAAAATTACTGAAGGCTGTTCTACATATTCGTAATTTTTCAAAATGGCGGATTTCCAATTTGTCCACGATCTGTACGATATGGATCAAATGAAACAGATCAACAAGTGAAATGTATAAATTCCATTTAGTAAATTCAACATAGCGGTTGCCTTAATATGATCAATTTTTAATATCTATCCTAATTCCAAAATGGCGGCCGCTTGATTACTATTCTTTACATGAATCATGAATATGGATATCGAATGAAAGGACTTGATGAGTAGTATGCCGTCAGCTATGTATTAATATTTTAAATCGTATATGACGGATGCCACTATAAAATTAAAACTTTTTCCCACATATTTTTCGTTTGTTATTGTAGCCTTTTGTGTAATAATTACACACACAAAACTACCTGAAACATTTATTTGTTTTTTTCGTAATTTGTTTATTTTCATTTACTCTCAAATATTTCGCTTTTTTTTTTTTTTTGTCATTGGTGGGTTTTTGTGTAAAGGAAACATTTCATTTGCGTGATATTTTTATTTATAATTTTGTGTAATTTCAAGCACTCCACCAAAAAAAAAAAATTAAATATAATAAATACAACAACAGTAATATTACACAAACTGCCAACAAACTAACAAAAATTTGTCCACTAACATGAATTAATGTTAGGGCGCGTATGAGTGAGAAAGCAATAAAATGAAAAGCTTATGAACCAAAAAAAAAAAACGCACATTATAAAGCCAAGAGGTGGCTATGGAGGAAAGTTTGTGCGAAGAGAAGACACAGTGACGGATGACAAAATTTTACAAACCTAACTGAACTTTGAATGCATTTGAAAACAAGGTGAGCAAGCAACAAGCCGAGTTGAGTGGAAATTCAGGGGAGGGCGTAACATTTTATAGCGGCTGTATCCGTTTCCCATAAAAAAAGTGTGTCGTGTATGTGTGTGACTAACACGCATTCGGTTGTGTGTTTACGAGGTACATACCCTCGTTCACTTGCTATCAACGCCTTCTTATCCATGCAAACATCTAAATTTAAATTTTAACAGAAAAACGAGAAAAATTTGAAAAAATAAAAAAAAAATATAAAAAAGTGAACGAAAAATGCTTTATTCGCATTTTATATAAAGATTTCTATTCAAGTGTGTGTGTGTGTGTGTGTGTGTGTGTGTGCCATTATTTTTCCGCTACTCTGGTGCTTTTTTGGTGGAGCCTTTTAATGTAATGTTTGCAGCTTGTTGCCGGAGTTTTTATCTTGATTGAAACATTTTTCATTGTTGATTGTTGTTGTTGTTGTTGTTGTTATTGTTGTTGTAGCATGTATACTTATGTATATATGTTACCTTTTGCAAATGAAACTGTGCTCTAAACTGTGTATGTGCTGACATATTAACTTGGTTAGCAAGACAAGCATTGAGGGGAACATGAGAGGCGTAGACCGTAGGTAACCGTAAGAAAATTGTCAGGAAATGATATGTGATTTTTTGTTAGTCTATCTTGTTAACTTGTTGTACATCACCACTCTCTGTGTCTCTAGCTGGCCTCTGTGTGAACTGTACAAAAGAAAGAATTCAAAAGAAAGGCAAAAATAAAGAAAAAAAAACCAAAAAAAAAACCCAGAAGATTAAGAGACAAAGAAAGACAAAAAAGTCAAAGTCATCAGAGAAGAATTCTGATAAAATTTATTACATAATTATAAAAGGATCTCCTCTTTTTTTCTACCCTTCTCCACCCGCCTACTCTAACTGTATTTATAAGAATAAAAATAATTTCTCTTGCCTTCATAGAAAACGGGGAACAAGCGACAAAAATGTCGGATTTCTTCTTTGTATGCAGTGTAATAAAGAATTGCGTTTTTATTGGGATGTGTCATGAAGTTTATTGGTAAAGATTTATATAAAAAGGATAAAAGTGTTGTAGTACTTCATTCCGTATGAATAGAATTCAAACGAAGGAATCCTTTGTGCATTAAACGAGAATCACTTTTTTTTTTTTTTTTTTCTTGGTATAAAAGAAGAACTAACGAACGAGAAATTAAATTTGGCTTAGAAAAAACTTTAACTACGAAATTAATCAAGTGCCACGCCTACAATCAATCAATAAAAAACTGTTACAGCCACATAATTGGCTTAACTATCGAATGGTAAATAGACACGCCCACAATGTATTAAAAACTGTGTTTTGTACAGAATTTAACCTTGATGTGAATTTTAAAAGTCGTTAAAAGGAGGATCATTTGTATGTATGCCATGCCCACCTAAAAATCGAATATTTGTCTCAAGCTAAATATAACTTTTTTTGTTCTTTTATATGGTGGATGCTATCACCGATCGGGAGGATTTTAATGAAAATCATAATCTGCCGTATTTGATTTCATATGAGACCACTTAGTTTATTGCATTTTATACATCACACGTTTTCATCTGATACCCATATAGAGTAGATTGTTAAGTATAACGACTCAATATCTTAAAGCGGCAGCCATATTGGATTAAGTATTATGATACAAAGCATTCGACTTGTCAAACTCTTTCATTTGATGATTTAATTGAGAAGATTAACTCTTTGGGGGCCATCACCATATTTTATCTACTACATTATTAACTGTACTTAAACGTAGTAATGTCATATGCGTATAGTAAAGTAATTTAGTGTTTGGGTTATTTAGGGTGAATAGAAAATCTTCATGTGGAGACAGACGGATAGACAGACTTAATTAAAGTGATTGAGAAATTGATTTAATTTCATTTAAATGAATTTTTATGTATGTGAAAAACATTCAAGTTTCGATTTCCGGTAGATGTAAAAAAAAAGTTCAATAATTTTTACACTCCACTCCAACACTTTACCTGTCCATCTCTTCACACTAATCAATAATGTTGATGTGTTTCACTGCTTTAAAATACACTTTTAAACCATGCCGTTTTATGTACTTAATATTCGCCAACTCTTTTTATTTTATTTAATTTTTATTTATAAGAAAATATCTTTCTTTCTTATCTCGCAGTCTTTTAATTGCCACCACAACGGATTTCCATTTAATATATTATTTGTTGCGACTACAATATATATATATATGGATGTGTATGTATGTATATATATATATGTATGTATATTTTATTATTGAAATATATGAGGGTAACCGACTAACAACAACAACAAATGCTATGACCGCAAAAGCGTGTTAACAACACATCACAAAATAGCATAACAAGCACATAAACACAAACACATCAACCAACCAAGACTATGCGCTAGAAATACCACAACAATCACTCTCGCCATCATCACCATAAAGTACACAATACATTACACACACACACATATACAGAGAGAGAGAGAGAGAGATAGAAGGGATGACATAAGTGTGTAACCATGATAAATATTGCTTTATAATGATGATAATAAATTTATATACCTATGTACACATGCATACATACTTATACACATACAGGCAAACTTAGTGTAATTGACAATAGGTACGTGTTGTTTTTGTTTTTGTTGTTGTTGTTATTGTTGAACTTGTTTTCTTTTTTGTAGGTTTTGTTGTTATACTGTCGTGGCTTTCACTGATAATGATGATAATGATGTTGTTTTTGTTATTATTATTATTGTTACAACGTCATTCTACAAATGCATACCTATGTATATATATAGAATGGATATTAAGTATGTAAATGTAAATATTTTAATTGAATTTACATTTTGTATACATTGTACGGCAGCGTACTGCTTTTCCCACCTTCATCGTCACCGTCTTACTGTCATTATCATAAATTAAGTTTAACACACAGCGAACAGTAGCCGTCACAATCATCATTATCATCGTGATCATAATCATTGAGTAAATATATGTATATATGTATGTGTGTACGTCAATAAGCGATAGTTTATGTTGAACATTTACGCTCGATGGAGTTGAGATTGGCGTTGGATTGGGAATCAAATATTCCTTCATAGGTTTTTTTTTGTTCTTTTGTTATTGTTGTTGTTGTTGTTGTTGTTGTATTGTTGAATGTATTTTTAATACTTGTCAATTGCGTACTATTAAAATTTATCTGGCCACATATCGACCTATTTCCGCTTATGTATCCAATATGTATGAACACACACACACACACACATATATATGCAAACAGTAGCAAACATATTTTTTTCATGCTCATTTAATACCACTTCACTGTATTGTTCATTCTGCCCTTCGTAGCAGAATAAACTTTTATTTTAATTGAAGATTCGTTTTTTTTTTTTTTTCACAAACACAAACACACACACATACACATACCACATATATGTATACATATATTGTACATACAAAGGTTGTAATCATTTCTCATATATCCTGTTCTTCTCGGGTTATTGAATATGTTATTAAATAAAATGGGCGTAATATTGTTCATACTACAGCTCCTACAGAGTATTATTAAAAATAATAATAACAGTAAAAATGTACCCTTGAGGGAGTTATTTAACAATACTTAAAATGTATCATAACTCTCTGCAAACAAGTAATTAAACTTGAGCTAAAGTCAAACCTTGAATACCCTGCACATCTGCCAGCAAATAAAAGGCGTAACAGGCACTTGATTTTGTACTCTAAAGGTGGATGCATTAGTGTTGATTCTCCATTAAATATATGTTTTTGTTTTTTTGGGCGAATATTTGCTATACGACACCGTCTACTGTTAGCACATAGGCTAGTGCATAGGTTTTTTCGAATATGGGCGGTGCTCTAAATGCTTTTTATCCCACCTTGAATAATACCTATCGATTCAGAATCAATATATGAATAAATTTAAGCATGTCCGTCTGTCCGTCTATCGCTCCATGCAAATTTGAGCGAAAGGTGTTTTTGTTGTTGTTGTTGTTTTTGGGACATTTTGATGAAATTTCGATACAAGAACAAGCATTTTATTTTATATTTGCCACGCCCACAATTTTTATTTTAGAAATATTTTTTTTTTTTTCTGTAGAATTTTTAGCCATTTAGATAACACTCAGTTAGACTTTAAAAATAAAGCCGTTACTTTATATATGCCACGCCCAAAATTTACAAATAAATGTAAAAAAAAACATTTCTTTTAAATTCGTATTAAATTAAATTAAATTTTCTTCCTGCCACCCATATGAACTTGAAACCTATGAACAACAGTTTCCCACAACATTTCGATTTATTTTTCAACACTTTTCCATATTCGTCTATTATCGCTTTTCAATCCATCAGCCAGTCAGGGTTGTGACTCATTCATTTCATAGATTGCTTACACTTGCAATTATTCCCGGATATGGTTTTCCTTCAGTAATTATTGTTAGTGTATGTATAACAGGCGAGGTTCGCCTTTCATTGGACATCCTTCATAAGAGTTTCTTTTATATACAAACATACACACAGAGTTTTTTTTTTTTTATTAACATTCTTTATTGTTGTGTGGGTAGAGATCTATAGAGATGGCGTGTGTGTGTGTCTACGTGTGTGTGTGTTTGTGCGTATGTTAAATTTTTCCAATTTGCTCTATGAAAGCCCAGCATAGAATTGTTTTAATGTTTTTTCCTTTTGTGGCTTCATCCATAATACAATTTTTGTGCTTTTTTTTTCCAGCGTACAATACTTGTCGCATAAAATCTTATGAAAAAATCTTGTTTTTCATTACTCACTTTTTTCTTTTTCTTTTTTTTTTTGGTTTTTCATCGTAAGAATGTGAAAAAAAGTCATGCATTGTTTAAGCTTATATGTGCATTCATATATATATTAGGTATGTGTGTCTGGCTGTGTGCGTGTGTGTGTGTGTATGGTATTTATTATTACAGTTTTATATTGCTGCGGCTATTTTTTTTTTTGCTTTTTTATTATAGTTGTTGTTCTTGTACTCAACAATTTCAATTGCCATTACTATACATCGATGTCGTAGAGAGAGAGAGAGAGAGAAAGAGAGATAGAGAGATAGTCTATGTATATATTTTTTCCATGAATGAGGATCTTTTCACCACTGGCTGCCCATTATTTTGTGGCTATTTTGTATTGTTGACAATACAACGAGTACAACAACAATAACATTGACAACAAAATCTTCTGCTAAGTAATAACTGCCATAGCAATGGCAACAACAACAACAATAACAACAATATCAGCAATTGCAACAAAAGCGTAAACTAGCAGTAACAATAATTTTTTTTTTGTTTTGTTTTGTTTTTTTTTCTTTGGTGTATTATTAATATGCATTTATGTCATTGACCACCACACAATTCACAAACATGCATATACACACACATGTGTATACATGTATATGTGTGTGCATTTATGAATGTACAACATTGCGTATGTCAATAAGTGTTACTGGCCTGTCTTCCTTTTATTATCTTTCTCTCTCTCTCTATCTATCTCTCATCTCTGTGCGCTCTTACTTTTAATTGCTCAAATACAATGTGGTGCGTATGCAAAGCTATTAGAAAGCCACAGAGTGTGTAAATAATACTCATTTATATTCTATTCTTGTTCGAGCGATTTAATTGTTTAGAATTTTTTCATATTTTTTTCTCTTCATTTTGTTGTTGTTGTTATAGAAATTATGATCAATTATGGTTATAATTGGCTGCAAAGGTTTTAAATTTCACTAATTGTACTCTTGTACATTGTAGTATAGTGTTAAATTTAAATATAATTTTATGTTAAATTTTTGTTTTGTTCGTTTTTTTAGTAGAAATTGTATAAAATCGATCAACAGTGCAACAAAAATTGTTATTTTTGAAATTTTGTTTATGAATTTCTAGATGCAGTATGCAAATCGCTATTAAGATTGGGGGAAAAATTGTTGAAAATCATGCCCACAATTGACAAACATTTACCCTTCGGCCATAAAAATGTAGCTACAAACTATGGATTCGGTACACAAGTTAATATTTCGTACTTTCATGAATGCGTCAAAACGAAGCGGGATCTGATAAAAAGCACGCCCACAATTTTTTTACAAAAAACCTAACATAACCATAATCCCTTATCTTTACCGATTCACTGCAACTGATTATAAAAGCAAGTCAAATGGCGCACGGTATTAAAATGACGCATAGAACTGCGCATTATTATTATTCACTTATTCATAGATAACAAAATTTTATAGGAATAAAATCAACCATACAAGCTAATGCATGCGTGAAGGAAAGTTTCGGCGACCTTTGGTAATATGTCCCCTTCTCTCTTGCTTTTGCCGCCTGTCTATACATTCAAATTTTACAGTAACGATAGCGCTGGAAAAGTGAAAAAATTTTGGAATTAAAAATAACAACAATAATAACAACAACAACAATAGAGAGGTAAGGTGGGAAAAGAACAACAACAACAACAACAAAAACAAAAACAAAATAAGTAAAAAAAAAATGAAGAAAAAAAAAACAAACGATGTAACAAAGAGCACTGTGAAAATAACAATTGCAACTGAACGTGTAGTGTTAAGTGCAATGATGCTTGAGCTTAAGAGCGCTTAACACGTACACAGCATAAGCACAACACGAGAGAGATAGAAAAACAAACAAAAATAAAACAAAAACAGAATTAACAAAATAACAACAAAAACAACAACAAAGAATTATTATTCATATATACGCGCGCGTGTGTGTGTGTGAGTATGTGAAGTGAGCATAGTAGAGTGCAATAAACAAACACATGGTGAATGCTATTGCACACCTATTACGAACACACACACACACATAAAAAAAATATGTTGTTTTTGTTTTCTGCTTGTCTACCAGCACGATGGTAGTATTTGCTAAGCTGTCAAAAATCAACTAAGCACCCATATGCGCCAGTAAGGAGTGTAAAAATGTTACACAAACACTTGCACAAATACCAACATAAGTATTTATTTGTATGCAAATATGTATACTCGTATGTAGGCGGGTATATATGGCTGTTATGCAATTTCTGTGTTGACTATATATGAAGACATAAAGCTGCTTTAACATTCAGTTTGTTGCTTGGTAAGCTTCGTTTGAGCTTGTTACGCTATTAAAGTGTTTTAATGATAACACAAAAACAAGAACAACCTCACTCCATATACTACATATATACAAAATGAGTAACAGCAGCAATAATAACAACAACAGTTAATAGTCAACATTGACCCCTTCCACTGCAGGCTGCTTCCTACAACACTACTACACACCGAATCCACTTCAATTGGTCCATCATTCGGCCGTATATTGCTTTATATTGCTTATCATGGTTATAATAAAAACACACAGAAAGTATCATCTGAGATCTTACAAAGCATATAATCGTATTAAATTCGGAATCGATTTAATCATGTCTGTCTCTGGTGTGAAGGCTCACGGTGTTACATTGCGAGATATTGATTTTATATAAACATTTTTAGTTTCTTCTTCTTCAGTCAGGTTACAGGTTTAAATTGTGTAAAAATGATTGACAGCCACGCCCTTAATCGACAAAAATTGTATCTATTAGCCACAAAAATTGAGCTCTGTAAACGTCATTTAATATATTTATAAATACTGCCTACATTGGTATGACAAAAGTGGGCGTGTGGGATAAAAATCACGCCCTTAATTTACTAAAAAAGTTATTCTTGCCACAGAAAACCGCTCATGGGTTGATAGGTAAGATAAAGAAAACGTTATAAAGCTTAATGAGGTACCTGCCACACCCACATTTCTTATCTACATAGATGCGGAGAGTATTTAAAATTCGCCCTAAACCAAATTTTTTGTGCTTTTTTTTTTCCACATATTTTTCATATAAATGTTTTCTCTGTTTTATTGAATTATTTTGTTGTTGCTTTTAATTTATTTCAATACTTTGCCGCATGTTTAATGAACATTTCGAAGGGACTACAGCAAGATAATAAAACATAATTGCAACAGTAAAGTATATAAAAAAAAAAAACAAAAAACAATTAAAACATATTTTGCAGGCATTTTGTTGCCTAGTGGCCTCAAGTTTTGTTTTCTAATCTGTGTAAAAATGCAAGAGGGTGAGTGGGAGAGATAGAGAGAGAGAGAGAGAGAGAGAGAGAGAATATAAACAAAGCGTATTATTGCACATAAATAACATTAAACACAAAAGGAGTGGAAAACACTTGGAATTGCAAGTAAAGCAAACAATATACACAGATAACATAAAACAACAATCACACACCTATACACACAAGAAAAAACACAACATTACATATTATGATGCTACCAAACCAACGAAATTTTCATAATTCAGAAAATCTTGCATTCAGATCCAGACCATTGACCAGAAAAGTCTTTAGTGACAACATTGGTGCAGAAATTTGCAGCCTTTTAAAATGTTACAAATGTTCCCATACACTACCACAAGTGGTAAGTAAATTGTTTAATAAAACATGTTCCTCACGTGAATGACGTGAAAATGTTGTTGATTTTTTTTATTCTTACATACTCTGCTGCTAACTTTTAACATAACATTTACATTAAATGCTATTGCAAGTGTGTTCTATATTTCAATTTTTTCATTTTCATTTTCATTGTTATTGTTATTGTTCATATACTTTAGAATTATTAGTTATGTTATGAACTTGTGACATTACGTACAAAAGTGGCGAAATTATCTATTTGTAAAATAATATAAGAAGAAGAAGAAGAAGAAGTAGAGAAAAATATATATGTAAATTTATTGTGTGTACTTATGAAGGTAATAATGGCACAGCAGGTGTGTGGTAAATTATATATAAACAGAGATATGAACACATGTGTTTTATAGTCACAGGTTATGCAATAAATATATACGTGATAATATATGCAGGCATGTATATGTGTGTGTGTGTGTGTGTGTGCTAGTTGTTAAAAGGTTATACATGTAGACGAAGCTTGAAAGTATTCATTCATATTTCCGCTTCCCTTAAAGTACCTGCTTTTTTATGCATTTCTCTTAATACACCCTGCACCGCATGCAGCAACAGAGTGTATTAAGTTTCGGCGAATATTTGTAACTGCTTAACCGCCAATTCTATACACATGTTCAGTTATACTGTTCGATTCAAATTCAAAATCTAAATCGTTTTAATCATATTCGTTTATCCTTCTGTCTGTCTGTCTGTCTATCTGTCCATGCAATGTTATGCTTAAGCTATAGATTGCATATTAAAAGATATTTCGTTGAAATTTGGTACAAGAATATGTTTTGGGTTCAGAAAGAAACTCTATAAAAAATGAACTGAATTGGATCATATTTAGAAACCCTTCCCCTATAAGGTTTCATTATTAATGAAAGTCTTTATAAAGCAAACGTATGCAATTATTAATATTTTTTTTTGACAAAACTTGATCAAGTATAATTAATTAAGTTAATAATAAACTAAAACAAATTTGAACCCGATTGGATTATTTTGAAAACCCTTTCCCGTACAATAGCAATGCCTGTGAGAGTTTACTTATACAACGACAGTAATTGTAGCATAGTTGAAGCCAAGTGTAGTAGTGTAGGGTATTAAATGGTAAAGCTTGACCGACAATAGCATTTTCACTAGTTTTTGTACAACATTAGATAATCAAACGTGTGTGTGTGTGTATGTGTGTGTGTGTGTAAGTCTGTACTATTGCAGGATATACATACTTGTACAAAATGTACGCTATATTATTAATGCTACTATACTGCACAGCATAAAAGCGTAAGTACCTTAACAAATATAACAACAAATATAACAACAACAACACAATAATAATAATAATAATAATAACCAACTAACACATCGTCTAAAGTCTTGAATATCATTCATTTTCACTAGTAGATACCAAATGTTATTTTTATTATTATTATTGTTCTCTGTTCACATTCACACACATCCAAACATATACACGTGTACACATATCCATTCATAAACACTCGTACACTCTTTGTATTTACGCCGTCTACGAAGCACTTCTCTCTCTCTCTCTCACACTCCCGCTTGCTATTATTATATGCTAATGAGAAAAACGGGTTACAACCGGATATATTGTACGAAGATGAGTACTTGAATGAAAAAAAAAAAAAAAAAAAAAAAAATTTTATAATAAAAAAAATGTTTTTATTGTTATAGTTAAGATAATGATATCTATTCAGCATAAACCCAGACATATATATACAGTATTATAGCACACACATACACACACACACATACACACATTCATTATTACGTTTAATGCTATTATTATTATAAATGTGTATGGTGGATAAGTACATAAAAAGTAAATATGAGTAAAAAAGGGGGGAAAAAAAAACCAAACAAAACGGAAGCATAAAAACAAATTTTCAATTATGTTTTTTTAAAGGTGGTTTTATGCATGAGAAATAGTTTAAATATAAACTAATGCTGAGAATCTAAAGTGTTTAAATTTCAATTACTCCTTGCATCTATGTGCAAAAGACAGGTGTGGCAGGTACGTCTTACAAACAACTTTCAAGTCAGATTCTGGGCCAAATAAGTGGTTTTTTTGCACATTGTGCGGGTGTCTGTTTTCCTACCACGCTTATGGGCGTAATGTATATAATTCGTTTCAACATCACAGCTCAAGTTTTTTTTTGATTGTAGGCGTGGCACTCTACACGATTTTCCTCATTTCAACAGCAATCTGCTGCCAGAGCATAAGTGTCAGCTAAAATATCTCAAAATTTACAAACATTTAAGTACATTTTGGGCGTGGCTCCACATTTACCAACTTGGCAACTTAAAAAGTCAAGAACTGCAAAAATTCCATATCTTTGGTTTTTGAAAATGATGACCGTGTCCTTAACCTTTAAAGCCTATTTTCAACATGGACACATGTATGTAAAAATGTTGAGAAATTTTCTTGAAATTCGATGCGAAAGCAGTGAATTTTGTGGTGCAACCTCTACGTGCAGGTCTCCTTAAAAGTTACTTAACAGTGTGCCTTTGTGATGAACCAATTGCAATAATTTGATTTAAGTTAAAGAAAGTCTTGTGCAACTATTCACAAACCCGAATACGTTCACAGTCCAATGCCTTTGCCTACTTTCGTGCTGCGAACAATTTGCTTCAAGTGGTTGTGTATACATATGTACGTATGTTTTGTACTTATAAGTACGTATGGTATATAAAATGCGTTAGTTTTTCTGTTACATGACGCCCTTACACGCGTATATGCAGATTTGTGTCACTTCACGTTAAGCAACAAGGCCACCCGTACACTGTGTATCAAACTCTTCGTATTACAAGCACTTTACATTGAAATTTTAACCAGCCAAGCATTAGCACTGTAGCACCATATGTGGTAAGAAGCTGTTGTAAAATATTGTATATGAAGGCTGGCAGGCTGGCAGGCAGGCTGGCAGCCATCGTTCACAATCAACTGAAGAACATTTTATTTATATGTACGTACGTACAGAGAATATAATTCTTTGGGTAAAGTGGATTTCAGTTACGCTTTCCTCAAGTGCTACAGAAATATGTGCAAATAATTGTCGTTGTGCAGGTGGAGGAGAGAGTGCTTACAAGTAAAATGTTTGGCTTCGTAGAAGGTTTTTCGTTCAATTGCTGAATTAATTAAAAACACATTAAAAGTGCGGCGCAATAAACATTTTAATGGCTTACTAGGAATTTTGTAATATTTATTAAAATTAGAAAATAAGGCAACTAAGGCCAAACTGTACTTAGTGGTCAAGTAGTGAGGTTTTGCTTTGATTTTTAACGCTAATCAAGAATGTATATACGTTGTACGCCTCCGTCTGAGTGTAGCTATCATCTTATGCGAAGCGTTTAAAAAATATGGTCCATCTCTGAAGCGATTTCCAGCTAAAATTGTAGAATTTTACACAAACTTGCAAGATTTCACTTCTTTTACACTCAGAAGACAATTGCAAGGAATTAACTTGAAGTGAAAGTTTCAATCAACACTAGCCATGCGTCTTAGTATGTATTTCCCCTTTTTTTTAACTTTACTTGAAATTCATATGATCTCAGACACTTTTTGAAATTATGTAAATTCTGTTGAAAAATTTTATTTCATTTATTCATAAGTTTTCATATCATTTGGTAAAATTGTGCAGAATTTCCATTTTTTTTTTATATTTAAAATAAAAATTGTGAAATAGTTTTAAACTGGTCACGTGCTCGAAACTGGCATATAGCGGAACCAGCACGTGGTTAAAGACTGCGTACTGGACACATTAAATGCTAGCGTGCCAGTTGAATATAAGAGCTTGACCCTGTTGCCTGCGGTAAGCGAAGTCGCCATATATCTAATAAAGCATAAAAATCTATAATCAATAAACGATTTAATTAATTTATATATTTCTAATTATTTTACTTCTATAACAGCTTCCAATGTTTGTTAAATTCCTACAGTTTTCTCCGTAAAGAAGGTGCAATACGTTCCGCTCCAGCCTAAACAATTACCGATCGCCAAAAACCCACAACTTTACCCAACATACCAACACCCGGTCCCGGTTACAACCATGTATTCTATTCCTCGTCTGCATAAAAATTCTACCGTTGATACAATGAAACCCGGTGCGGGAGCTCATCGCCCCGAAAAGGTAATTTTAAGTATATAAATAAAGTACAGGAATTATTAATAAATCATACACTTGACAGATGAAGTTCTCCCATGTACCGGCGTATAGTTTTGGTATAAAACATTTCCCTTACTTGGGTTGTTTGAGAGAACATCACGATCATGGCTGCGCGGAAATTTGTTAAAGACAATAATTGAGCCCTTTTTTTAGTTGAGAGTATAGATTTCACTTCATCATCAATTTTTGGCTTTTTTTCAATTATGTACAAAATTAATTTTATCGTATAGAATTTAAGCAGTTTTCCTTTTCATTTCCTTTCCTTTACTTTCCTGTCCATCCTGTCCATCCTGTCCTTTCCTTTTCCTTTAATTTAGTTTAGTTTAATTTTAGTTTAGATTTATTTTAGATTATTTTAGTTTAGTTTATTAGTTTATTTTAAAATGTTTTTTCCCCGATGTGTTTGTAAATGTGTGTGTGTGTGTGTTTTATATAAATAAAAAATTTTAGTTAGGTTTTCGTTCATAATTATATAAAAAACCACGAGTTTTTCTATTAAAAGCGAAAGATTTTATAATAAAATAAAATACGCTGAAGCGTAATAAAACTTATTCAACAATTTGGGGGTAATCAAGAAACCTAAGTGTACTAAATTTGTCCATCTAGACGTGTATGTCCATGTGTGCGTTTGTCCGTATCTCTGTCTGTTGTTGGCACTCTCACGGTCGTGAATTTTGAGATGTTGAGCTGAAATTTTGTATCTATATATATCAAGGTGTTCAAAAAATAAACAGTCATGCGAAGCTAAAACGATTAAGACTTTTCTGCTGCTAAAATATGTACTTTATAGGGTGTCTGGCGACTTTTTCTAAGCGTTGCATACCGTACGTCTTAAGCGGTAGGTTTACAAACTAGTGTCTGTACACATAGTGTTTAAGCAGTTCCTTCCCAGTCTTTGGCATTCCATTGCCTATCTGCAGACATTTAATTATGACTGCAGACCTTCCATCATATTAAACAAGAGTTCATTGCATTCTGTTATAACAACATATGCGTCTACACTGTTACGGTGCAATTATATTGAATATTCTCCATGTTAGCAAAATTTCAAATTGCCCTTACTTTCTACTTTATTTTATTATTATTAGAATCTGATTGTTAACACGACACTTGTCATTAGTGCGGACATGCATAGCACCAGCGCACACAAACGATACTCTAATAATCGAATGTAATGGCAGCTATGCCAACGTTAGGCATCCAATAACTGATAATTAAAATGAAATTTATGAAAGAAAAAGAGTGGTAGCGGGAGTAAATGAATGTAAATTACAATTGAAAACACAAATTATATATGAAGGCAGTCGTACCGAGTAAATATGCAAAAGATTTGACAAAGAAGTCCAATAAAAAGCTAGAAACATATTCAGGGACAGATAGAAAGATAGAAAGTGAGATAGAGAGAGAATAAAAGAAAAATTAATTTCACAAATCAATTCAAATGTGACAGCAATTAGAAAAAAAAAACTCCTTTGACAGGCCATTGAACAGACATTTAAATGGAAACTAACAAGAATGATAACAAAAGGAAAATATGAAAGAAATGTGAAAATACAAAAATGGTAAATCTTAAGGGAAGAGAGTGAAGATGGATCACACCTCCCTCCAGCACACACTTGCACTTACAACATAATCACTATTGTAAGCATTCATGTGAATTTATGCTGCAACATAGATGGTGGAATAAAAATAAATGGTAGACGAAGGAATTGCTAAAGAATTGTTCAATTCCCAAATCTCTGTATAGCAGAGCATCGATATAACCAACAGTATATGGCAACAGCCGCATAACATAATATGAAGGTTATGAAAACGTTGTTGTTTGTTTGTTTTAGCTGCAGAAGGGAAGGAGGCTTCAGAGATCTTGCACAATAGCAATCAGCAACAAAATCGGCAACGATTTAGTCTAGCGAGTGTCCGTGCATCTATCCGTTTTTGAAACGCTCTTCGACATAACTTTTAAACCAAATTTCCTAAATATTTTTTTTCTTTCTTTGAGGCAAATTTGAATTGAGCAAAATCAGTTCGATAGCCACGCCCACAATCGATCAAAATCACAAAAACTAAGCTACAAAGTTAAAAGTTGCCAAAAATACGCGATATCGGATAACAGACACGCCCCATAATTGGCAATAACAAAACTTCTTCATTCAGAATCTAAAGGGTGATGAAAACGTATTACATACACTATACTTCTACTGTACATGGGTACGTGCATGTAAAAGACATGGTGTTGTACGCAATTAAAGTCACTTGTGCTTTGGGGCGTCTGTGTCGATCTTCTGCATTAAAACGCTTCCAACAAATGCATCCATTCATATATAATCTTATACTAAGTAGAAGCTAAAAGCAATTGTACATGATTTCAATACAAAAGAATTTTATTTTCATTTCGAAGAATTTCTGCATTTTTGAGATTATATTATCCATCTATCATGGAATAAAATTCGAATTTTCAAATGAAATGCATCGGAATTCCTATGGCAGGCAAACGGCAGGAAGGTATCAGCGTCCAAGTCTTACATTCTTATTTACAAATTAATTACATGTTTGATGTTTTAAAGAGAATGATTTTTTATTTTATATATACCATCATAATGATGATTATGGGGGTGTATTGGTTTTGTTCAAAAGTCAGATGGGGGCGAGCTATGTACATATATTCTTGTTTAACATGAAATTCTGAGTCCACATAAACATACAACATGCAACATGCAACAAAAAAAAACTTAAATTACATAAAACATCAAACATAAAACATCGAACTTTAAACATCGAACTTCTAAAATCGAACATAAATCATCGAACATTGAACATCAAACATCGACCATCGAACATCTAAAATCGAACATCTAAAATCGAACATAAATCATCGAACATTGAACATCAAGCATCGACCATCGAACATCTAAAATCGAACATCTAAAATCGAACATAGAACATCGTACATCGAACATATTACAGACAACATAACAAACCCATGCGTATGGGGATGTTCTCTTAGATTTGGCATCCGCCTAATATAACCCTTTTTTTTTATTCCTTTCCTTAAAAACGCTACTTTTTCCTCTATTTATAAATGTTTCCATTTTAAAAAGATTTCAGTTCGGTTTTTTTGTTTTTTTTGTTTTTTTTTTGGTGTTGTTGTTAGTTGTTCGAAACTTTACAGGTTTTAACTTAACTTTGTAGATTTTGTTTAATTTTTTTTTTTTTTTTTACTTTTTTCACCTAAAGATGAATGTAAAGACATAAATAAAGTTGTGTTATAAGCATGTATTGTATGTGCGTACGTGTGTATGTGTGTATGTGTGTATGTGCGTTTCTGAATTTAGAGCTTGATAACATTGATTTAATGTTTAACATTTAATCAAAGTAAGTGCTGGTGATTTATAAGGTGTTCTCTCTATACTTTGTTGCTTCATATACGAATCTATACATACAAGCATGTGTGTATATGTATATCTCTGTACGTAAAGAACTTTAACAGAAAATTTGAATAAATGTCTTAAATTAAAGTTATTTTAAAATCAAGAAGAAGAAGAATTAAGAAATTGTTTTTTTCCTCCTTCACATGCAGAATATAGAAAAGTAAAAAGAAAAGAAAAAGAAAAAACTACATTTGATTTAGAACAAATTTTAAGTGCACTTCATTTTTAGAAACAAATCCGAGGGGCGTGACAGATACCTAACTAAACACTTAATGAAAATTTATGTTAAATTAAACAATAAAAACAACAACAATGTCAATTTACAATCATTACATTGTCAACAATGAACAGACATAGGGACGGACATGTATAAATCGACTCAGATTATGAAATTGATCACGAATATAGGAACTCTGACATCTTCTTGTGAGTGTTGATTTAAACGTGTACCTGCTATCATGTGTAGGGTGTTACAAATATTTATATTAACTAAAGTGTTTTTGTTTTTTTTTTTCTTTATTTTTATTTGTTCTTAATAGCTTTTTCATTTCAAGTACTTTACTGTGCTAATAAGTCAATTGAACGAGTGTTTGTTGCCATGTTGTAGACACATGAATATAAAGCCATCAAAACGTTGTTAGGCAGAGATCAGCTTATATCATAAATGCCATAAAATGTAATATCTTTGCATTGTGAAAAGAGAAGGGAAAACATTAAAGAGGAGCTGTGTGGGAGTGTGTGTGTTTGTATTTTTCTACACAAGACTACAACACCGAGTGTCAAGCTATACAAATAATTGTCAGCACGTGAATAAAAACAAGTGGTGTGTAGGATACTTTTCATAAATCGCAGTCACACTTGAAACGACTGAAGATGACTTTTTGCTCCCGGATTCATCATTCCCATGCAGCCGTAACGGTAATAATAATAATAATATTTTGTACCGAGTGTTGAGCCTACTTAAGCACTTGTAATTGTATAGCTTTTGTTAACACTCTTTGGCATATAATCAGAGACTTAATATCTGTGCGGCTACTTCACAGGTGAGTTCAAGGTGTTCTACTATATGTTCAATGTTAATTATATCCACCCTTCCCTACCCAGGACTTCTTAGATTGCACCAGAAATTATGTTAATTCATTTAATGAGAGAATTACATCAACGTATGAATGTTTTCTTGTGTGTGCATGTGTCTTCAATTTAAAAAAAAAAAAAAAAACGTTGTAAATATTTTATAAAATATTTTGAAATGAAGAGAGTGAAGTTTTTTTTTTGTTATAGATCTCAAGTGATTACTATTAAAACCATTGAAGGTGCTTGAACAGAAATAATGCGCTGGCTCTGAACACAAATTCGTTTGTCTAATGTTGAAACCCTTGCGGTGGCAAACTTTGAGGTATTAGGCTAAAATTATGTGGGTATAGAGTATTATACATAAAAAAAGCATTTGACCACCACGCCCACAATCGACATGCAACTAAACATTGTACACATGCCACGCTCACAGTTTGCATGTAAATGAACGACGTCTCAGGGGCCGCATTACTTAGCTTGTATATGTTTTTTTCAGTTACGCTCACTTTGGTATCTGAGGGTACAGTGTCCCGTCTAGAGGCCAGTTAGTTATTTTAAACTCATCCCGCTTGTAGTTTTAGGAGCCTTGCAGCTTTATTGAAAGATTTTATGTATATTTTTGCTTGCCTTTAGCCTTTAAGGGGTTTCCACATTACAGAATGGTTCCGCATCAAT